>JAPYYV010002262.1:0-23004 GCA_030522625.1 Copidosoma aretas | reverse complement strand
GGGTTGTAAGGGTTTTTTTTTCTTTTATATGGGGGGTGGTCGGGGGGAATATAAATTTTAATACCATCAGACTGACGGAGAAAAATAACGAATTTTACCTTATTTAGTGGGGGTCGAGGAGGGGTGTGGGGGCGTGGAGGGGGGATCAAAAATTCGTGAGTGGGGCGATGCGGGACGGCGAGATGGAAGAAGTTTTATTTGTCATTGTCTAATTCGCAGAAAAATCAGACGAATTTTACCTTTAACTGTGGGGGGGAAAGTGCGGGAGTATGGTGGGGTTGTGGGGAGGATGTCTCATCGCTGGACTCACTAAAATTACGATATAATATTGTAAGATACATATACATGTCTATATATGTATATATATATATATATATATATATATATCCCTAAAATATAAAGTTGTATGACCAAAATAGTAGTATCACTACCCCACGTTTCCCTCTACCTGTTCGTCTTTCGTATTCAATAAATACTTTTTTTTTTATTTAAATCCCCAAGAAACTATATTTTAAAATGTAATGTTTCTACCCCAAGAAGTCACATTCGTATTACTGAATATATTTTTGATTCCAATATAAGCTGTAAATTCAAATATATATTATTTTGAAGTAAATGGTAACCTTTTCCCGTGTTACTTGGGTAAATGGTTATTACACGCTCTATTTAAATTACGAATGTAAGATCTGGCAAGCTTTTTTATGAACAAATATTTGAAATGAGTTAATTACAATCTCAGGAATACAAAATATTAAACACCCATTACTTTTTGATAATATTTTTATCTTCGTTACAGATTATAATTGTTAGCTGTTGATCATACTTTCATGGTCTCAAAAAACTCCGGAGCACAGTCTATTTGCCGAGAACTCTAGAAAATTAAGAAAAAAAATTATTTTTTTGTAATTATTTAATTAAAAGAACAAAAACCTAATTGATTTGTACAATATTGTGACATTGCATCTGCCGTTTCAACTAATATGATAATTTAAATACAATTATAAGAGCTGGCTATACAAACGTTAGGGTATAATGTGAGCGAACAGAAAAAGACAGTAATGCTTGTAGCCAAAGAAAGTCGGAGGATAAAGATTTAAACAGTGAAAGCGAAAAACTGTTGAAACAATGCTAAAACATAGGATTAGTAATGAAGCATGGGTTTACAAGATGAGATTAGAACAAGTAGATAACTTATGTAGGAGAAGAAGAGCGATTAGTCCTAATTTTGTATTGGAGATAAAGACGGAGTGCTAAAGTACTGTTGTAGCTTTAGATGTGGTACTAGAAGTGAGTCTGATCATCCACCGATGACCTTTAAAATCGCCGGCAATATTATACGAGAAAGAAAGGAAGTAACAGAAGCGGAAGATTATAAGAGATTAATAGTATGGAAAGAAATTTTAAAATATGAGTACTTAGAAAGACTAAAAAAGATGTAGAGAAATGTTTTGATCACATAATTATTCGAGGTGGAATAAATATAGGAAAAAATGGGACGGTTTCCCTAATATAATAAAATAAATAGCAGGGGAACTAAAAATGATGTGATCAAAAGAGGGAAAAGATTGCATAAATAATAAACAGAATTTTTAACTTATTTAGCAGGAAAAAACAAGATTACTGGTAACCTTCAAAAATGGTAAAAAAAGAAAGATTACAGATATTGAATAAATGATTTTAAAAAATAGCTTTAAAGAAATTGTCAGGGATAAAAAAATAGACAAAGATTGTGAAAAACTAATAAAATAGTGTAAAGCAAAAATATAAATAACTTTTGAAAGCGATTGGAAAATTTTATCCAATAAAAAATCGGTTATGGAAATAAGAAAAGAGGCGAACAAATAATTGTTAGAAGACAACAATAAGTCATGTTATACTTCATTAGGAAATAAAATATTATTCGTCAGGAATATGAGATTGAAAGATAATGGAGAAATATGCAGAGGAAAGCAATTAAAAATCCCAGGGGAACCGACAGATAAATTATAAAAATATATAAGATCTGTCGCAAATATCAGTAAATTAGTGACCCCACAGCAAAGCTAGAAAGTAGAATCATAATTTATACGTTATGAATTTACATAAGATGTCAATCTTAAAAGTAATTCTCACAGTGACTATGTAATATATAAAGATAATTGATTTTAAACTACGTTGTATCTATTTTGTATTAGATACTATTGTAAATTGTAAATAACATTAATTTTGCTTTGAAGGGAAATTGATTTTAAGTAGTTTTGACACAAGGAAGTGTAATGTAAGAGTACGTAAAAATCTTTACGAGATGTTTAAATAAGTAAATCAATAAATTAATATCTTCCTTTCGTTAGTATTAAGTAGAGTTTTAAGATATTATCGTTATGATTGATTTTTTTACATTTTAGAAATGACAAAAATAGCGCTTCATTAATACTGTATAAATAATGATTCTATAAATATTAAACAAATATACAGATATATATACGATGATGAGTTTGTATAATGATTAGACTTATTCAATAGTATCAGAATAGTATTATTCATTTAAGAAATATGTGAACTTATATTATGTATTGACTATATTTGTTCGATTTCTAAGCGAATTTTTGTGTTTATTTTGGCTGTCTACGCGTGTACGCATGTATGCATTGAAGAACAAATGCTCGTATTAGATAATAAAAAGTAAGAATGATAATAATAAAATATGGAAGTAGGAACGCGGAGCGTGCGGAAGGCAAAACTCCACTAGTATATGTTGCTTCACGTGCCAACGCCAATAATTTAATTTTTTTATTCTGATTTCTAAGTATGTTGTCAAGAATTTATTCTTCATTACGTATATGCGAACAAACATAGACAACCAAAATGATTGCACGAAAATTCGCTTAAAAATCGAACAAACATAGTCAGCAAATGGAATAAATTCACAGATGTAGCATATGATTATTACTAACTCTACTTAGTACTGATGAATGACTCTAATCGGCATTATAGATTGATACATATGTATATGTATGTAATGTTTATAGAATTATTATTGTTGCAGAAAAAGTTGAAAGCTTTTTTTTTGTAATTTTTAAATATTTTCAAATTACCTATGAATATACGTTCGTAATACGATAGAATTTTAAAATTATTTCTCAATATTAGAAAAGGAAAATGTTTTTTTTTTTACCACAGATTTTTACATCTTTGTACATTCCTGTCTCTTGTGCCATATGTACTTACAATGCATCTCTTTTAAATCAATACTAATTGTATTTACAATAGAAAATAATGCGTATCTGATTAAACATAGTTTATTATTACTCACGTTTACACATTAACATGGGTACTTGTTAGAATTTGTTTTTTACATTAACATTATGTGTAAATTTATAACGCACAACATATCATTCACTTTTTCATCTTTGCTGGGCTGTGCCTTATAAACCTATAGAAATATTTGATGTATTCATACAGATCGTCTTGCATATCTCTCTATTATCATTTAATTTTATATTTAAAAATGATATTATTACCCTACCTTCTATTTTTTTTCTTTTCACATACCTATATGTGCTCTATGACTTTTTTTCATATTAGAGCCTACAGTCTATCACTCAAAACACATTTTCTTTCATCTTTTCTACATTCTGCCATCTCCTTATATACCCCGCTAAGTTTCCCTCCTCACAATAGTTTTTTCTACGCTTTTTATATTATTTCTTCGTGATATTCACAGATATTACAGATGTCGATTGCCATTTAGTTTTTCTGGATTTTCTGTTTGATGAACGTCTTCCCTTTCTTTGTAAAATTCTGTCTTATTTTCTCAAGTTTATTTTCCTTGGATGCCCTTTTTATAAGTCTTATCATTTACCCATTCTCTATTTTTTTATATCCCACTTCAACTTCTTTGCCCAATTTTGTTAGATTTTCATTGATCGTTTCTAAAAATTTTGAAAGTAATTTTTCGCCCTTTTTCTTATATCTATTCTTGTGACAACCCTTTTCGCCTTAATTATCCATATGTATCCTGGTGTATTTCCATTTAAATCCAACGTCATATTTGTAAATATGCTTTCTATTTTTACTACTTTTTTATTCTTTTCCATACCCAAGTCTCTGCTTCGTATGTGCAATATAATTTTATCATTAAATCTGTAAGAAATAATCCCTAATTCAAACTTTTTACTTTAAATGTTTTGCTTAAGCGTTCAACTTTGTTGGCTGCCCTTTGCACACTACCTGTGGATTTTTCTCCATGCCAAGAGAAGCAATTTTTTGTTGAAAACTACACTACTGGGTCTATATACGTTTTTACTGTTTCCAATACATTTCATTAAAATTCAAAAAGATCTTGTTCCATCCCTTCTCTTTTCGTTAAAATTAAGATGTTTGTTTTTTCTTATGTTTTCTTCCAGTCTATTTTTCGTACATTATTTATCCAAGACTTTTAGAATTTGTTTTGTATCTTTACGATGATCCACGCCTAACACATCATCGTCGTCAGAAAATTTAAGAAAGTTGATTTTTAATTGCCTACGGTTACGCCTCCTATACTATTATTGATCCACTTATCGTCTGTATGCATCATAAATAAAATAAGTGTAACAAGCTTCATTGTCACCCTTTCATTACTCTTTTTACTTTCTTAAATAAATTTGTTATCCCCTGTTAAACCTTAAACTGCGTTGACTGCCTTTTGCATCTCACCTATCGTTTTTTCTCCATCCCAAGATAAACTATTTTCTGTTAAGAACCACACTCTTAGGCCTATATACTTGTTTACAACTTCCAAAATCTTCTCTTTGAATTCAAACCGATCTTTTTCTATCTCTTCTCCAATTCTAAAAATTAAGATTTTTGTCTTTTTTATGTTGAATCCCAGCCTATTTTTTGTAATATATTTATCCAAGTCTTTTTGCATTTGTTTTGTGTCTTTAGGATGCTTCGTACATACAACGATGCCATCAGCAAATTCGAAACTGTGGATTGTTAGTTTTTCTACTGCGACACCTCCTGTCTTATTTTTAATCCACTTATCGTCTAGATCCTCTCAAATAATTCTGTTATTTCCTGGCCTGTAATCACCTGTTGTTTGGGGATTTAAAAATTCTTTTTCATATTTTTGTCTTCTAATACCTATTACTATTCTCTGTCATTTTACCCAGAATATTTCTCTATTGATGGTATAAAATGCTGTTTTAAAATCTACAAACACAGCATATGACTTATTGTCCGCTTACTTTAGTTTATATTCCTGTAACCTACCAGTTTTCATTGCTTCCGGAAAAGTATACGTGACGCTAGTTTAGATTTCTTGTATCGTTTGGTTCAATGTATCGTTACGCTGGATATGATTTCATGTAAATTTTTGTGCGTTACAATCCATACAATCTTCCTTTTTTTCCTTTTTGAAATAGACGCGCGTAAGAAGAAGAGCAGTTAGAGGTACGGACGAAAGGCGCACTACAATCATGACGTAACGACGCGCACATTCGTCGTCAAGGACAACCTATACCTGCCCGCACCGCCGCGCCACCCCGGCACCAACAAGTTCCAGCAGCGCCTACCGCGAGCGCCGCTTCGGGCTTTCGAGCTCAAGAGACGCACGAACTCCGACACTCTCTGTTCGGTGCTGGCTCGGCTAAGTCTCTTGGTCTTTTTAGTGCCGACGGGGAATCCGCCATTTCATGTGTCGCGTGCGCGGGCCCTCATGGTGTTTACTTGCACAAATTTATATTGCTTAAATGCACAATTATTCTGCTCGAATGCATAAATTTTGAATTGCTTGAATGCACAATTTATATTGCTTAAATGCACGATAAGTTTGCTTAAATGCACAATTTATATTGCTTGAATGTACAATTATTTTGCTTGAACGCACCAATTTATATTGCTTTGATGTACGATTATTTGCGTGAATGCACAAGTTGTATATTGCTTTATTGTATCATTTTTGATTCTGTAATTTTCTGATATAAAGTCTTTGGTACTTAAACTAAAACAACGTATCGTCCGTTATTTTCCTTAAAATCTTGGCATATAGGAGCATGCATATTTTTTCACCCACAGCAATCATCTCCTATTCAAGGAGGAGCATTGGACAAGGTCAAAAATCTCACAGCACGGATTGCACCAATATTCCAATCGAAGGTCGTAAGTTACGGAGTAGGGTGTCTTTCGCCTTTGCGGGCGTCCTCGATCTATGGCTTAGCGATAGTGACGAGTGCCTATTTCCTATCTTTCTTTCCATTATTCTCAGTTACTTACCCCGGGTAGAGGGGAGGAATTTTAAGTCAAACGCATATTTGGACTGACATGCTCGACTGTCATATATACTAGATTAGTTTACTTGTGGCTCAATAAGGTATAAACATCACCACTAATTCTCGCATTCAGCTTGTCTTTTTATCCGTATGCAGGCCCCCATTATTATATGTTTATCAAATCGATAATGTGTGATTAAAAAAAAAAACTTCACATTCCATTACACTATTTAGTACAAAAGTATGGTATCTTGTTTTTTTTTCTCTGAAGCCAGTCTGACTCTCCTTTAATATTTACCACTCCACTACCTATTTTTCCACTCTTTTAGCTAGTATAATTGCTAAGATCCTATATCCTATATTAGAAAACGCCACCGCTCTGCAGATTTAACGTCCTCCTACTTCTTCACTGCGTTGTGAATTGGATAACATCTTGTTACTTTCTACCCTTCAATAATATGTGTTTTCGTCCGTATTATATTAAGCATGTTTGTTCACACAATTATCCGAATCATAAACAGATTTATGAAACATTGCTCCACAATTCTGACGTCTCCAGTGGTTTTTCGTTTCTTATTTTCTGTAGGAATTTATTTAATTCAACGATCGATATATAATTGTCAAAATCCTTTCAGACTTTGCTATTGATTCCTATACTTTTACTTTCGCTTTCCGAATAGCATGTTTCATTGTTTTTTTTTACCAAATTTTTAATATTATACTTCTATGTCTCTTTTCTTATTTCCTACCTTCTTTTTTCGGTTTAAATTTTCTACTCGGTGTGTAAAACTTAATAAAAGTTTGCATTTTGCTGCTGTGCTTAGTTTTTCTTCAGCTTTTTCTATTTTTTTCTGTATCTTATGATTTCGTTAAACCTTTTTGTTTGGTCTTTAATTCAATTTTCGTACTCTATATTACTTTTTTTTTTTTGCAATTTTTTCAGTTCACCTGTAATCTTTGTTTTCTGTTAATTATTTTGAAATCCTGTTTATTAATTATGCAGTCTTTTCGCTTTTTTGATCACAACATTTTTAGTTTCCCTTCTATCTGTCTTATTATACGAGGTAAACCGTCTCATTTTTTTGTTATATTTATTTTAACTTGATTGATTGTTTGATCCAAATATTACTCTTCTATCTCTTCTAGTCTTGTTAAATACTCATAGTATTTACTTTCTTTCCATACTATTATTTTCTTATAATCTTCCGCTTCTGTCACTTCCTTTCATTCTCATATAATGTTGCCGGCGATTTTAAAGGTCATTGGTAGATGATTAGACTCACCTTTCGTTACCACTTTTAAAGTTTCAACAGCACTGTAGCACTTCGTTTTTATCTCCAATACAAAATTAGGACTTATCACCCCCCTTCTCCTACATAAGTTATCTAATCGTTCTAATCTCTTCTTGTACACCCATGCTTCATTACTAATCCTATGCTTGAGCACTATTCCAACAGTTTTTCGCTTTCATTGTTCAAATCTTTATCCTCTGACTTTTTTTGGCTACGAACATTACTGTCTTTTTCTATTCGCTTACATTATATTCTACCATTTAGTACCAGTGCGCCAGCTCGTACAATTTTGTTTTATGTGTCTGACGGGTTGAAACTGCATATGTAATGTCACAATATTAAACAAATAAATTAGGTTTTGTATTCTTTAAATTAAAGCATTTTAATAATATGATATCTGTATTCTAATTTTCTGAAGTTCTCGGTAAATAGACTGTGTTACGGAGTTTTTTTAAACCATAGAAGTATGATTGACAGCTAAAAATTATGATATGTAACGGTAATAAAAAAAAATTATCAGACAGTAATGGATTTTTTATATCATGTATACATTATATCGTAATTTACTTATCCCGAATACTCGTTCATGAAAATATTGCCAGATCTTACACTCGTAATCTAAATAGAGCGTGTAATAGCCACTCCCTCAAGTAATACGGGAGAAGGTTACCATGGACTTCGAAATTATATGTAATTGAATTTACAGCCTATGTTAGAATCAAAAAATATATTTAGTAATACGAATGTGACTTTTTGAGGTTTAAAAATTACATTTTAAGATATAGTTTCTTTTGGATGATAATAAAAAAAAAATTATTTGTTGAATACGGAAAACGAACAGGTAGATAGTGATGTAGGGTGGACATAAAAAAAATTAAAGAAGGTATAGTTACTGTAATTGGGTTAAGAATATTAAATGGTAGGAGATGATAGAGTAGGAGTAAGGAGAGCTGACCCAAACATAATTGGGATAAGAATCACGTAAAAATAAACGAATGATTACGCGATTTGAGAAAAAGTGGATAGGTCGTATGAGGGAGAGGTGAATAAGAGGTTGCGGGGGGTGCTCGAGGGCAGCGTGGACAGCGGGTGCAAGCTATCCCAAAAATAGTGGAGTTGAAAATCGCGTAATAATGAAAGATTGATTACGTGATTTGAAGGGGTAGTGTGGGAGAGCTGAAATGGATCTGAGGAGGAGCCTGGTGGAGCGAGGAGTAGTGGGAGAAGGGGGGTGAGACTTATTTTTGACCATACCGCAATATAATATAGAGAGATATCAATATCTATCGGGTAGTTTTATTAAAAGTCAATTGGTTTTTACAAACGTTCAATCGTTTTAACTACTGATCGAAGCCTGCACAATAATGTTGGACGAGCAGCACTAAAAAAGAAGTAGAATGGCTGAATAGACTAAAATTGCTGTGTATAATGCATTGCGTAGATCCTTGATCTTTCAGAAAAGATAGAGGCGATAGAATGGCTTAGAGATATCATCTACATCTGTCTCCGAATCTGCGAGTGTGAGCCTATCTGTGCCTTATCGTCAATAATTAGAGCTTGTACACGAAGACTTGGTAGGAATAGAAACAGATGTATAAGTAAAATTAAAAGCAAACCAACAACAAAATTATAAATTAAAATAAATTTATGATAACAGTTTATGTTATGTGTATCGACGATTGCTACGCTTTCGTTGCAAATAGACGCCACTAGAGTACTATTTATCTTCTTAAGCAAAACAAATACACAACATTGGTGCTGATAATTTATAAGTTTTATCTTTACCTACGACAATAACATCGATGATTTATCCTTAACTTATGAAACTATTTTGATTGGATAATGTTTTTAGAAAAGTAGAGCCTGTTTATATACAGAATATGATAAGATGAGATAATAATTATTTGTGCATTTTGTTTTGAACTATACTTATTAGGTCTATTATGATCAGTAGGAATCTGGTATTACCTTTTTTGTACACATTTTTTAATAAATTGTGAAGTGTAATGGTTGTTTTCGTCAATAGTGTGCTTCGCAAGCGCCCTTAGGCCCAGTAATCGCCTTGGCCAGTCACGCAGTAGTTGGGACTTCTATTTTTCCTGCCGAGAGCACACCTGGCGTTTAAAAACGCCCAAATTAGGAAAAAGTAGTATTTATAGATATATATAATAATATAAGGTAGTAAAATATTGGCATGCTGTAATATTTTGCTATGATTGTATTAGTTTTTGTGAGACAAAGATTGTGGTATTAAAATCATAAAATTTCGTTATCATTTAATTATTTGAAAATTTTGTACAGCCTGGTTCGTAATTTCTTGAACAAATTCTTACTTACAGATATATTAGCATTTGTATCGGATAAAAGTTCTGATATTCTTTTAGTATATTTAAATATTGAAATTACGAACATTATATGCACTGTACTTGAATAAAGTGACTGGTAGAAATACCCTATCATAGAATTCTGCCGCATTTGTTAATTCATTCTCAAGTGCACTCGAAAACTTAGTGTATCAATTCAAATACTGTTATTGTGCGTTTAGTTATACGTCAGTCATCCGTTTATTCAGATCACTGTAATTCTCGTGCGTGCGTGCGTGTTTTATTGTGTAAATCATCACATTCAATCCAGTTTGTAGTTTTTAATAAAAAGGTTTTTTTTATGCCAAGTGCTTTTTCCCTCAAACAAGTGGTTTTATTTTATCGATTCATTACCCAATGTAGTGTTAGTGTTATATTATTTCTTACGTGTAGACATCTAGTGATATTAAATTTAAATTTCTTGACGTGCACCGCAAGCCACGCTTAGTCCACGTATAGAATAATTTCATTCAAATTTCTTACACGGTGACCAAGCCACCAAGGGCGAGGTCACCGACTGAAATGTCGTTGTTGCTTACTTTTCATCATTTGTAGTCCATACTTCAACACGCAATAATGTACGATTACGAATCCAGTAACGTAAATGTATGTGATGTTTTTATACTTTTCTATTTTTTCGTATAAAATGATACGGATAATTGAACTTTTAATGTACGTAATATGGTTTGTAATTATGTATTTAAACTTTGTTTGATAAACAATTATTGTTTTTTAAGAAATAGTTTATTAAGCGGGTTTTTTGCACCGTTCATCTTTTAAACTTAAAGTGGTCAGGAAATGTAGCATAACAAATTGCAAAACGATATTAGTATTTTCTTTTAGTGCCTGAATAGATTGACAAGAATTCGCAAACATTACTCATTTATATGCTAAAACCCATAAAAACATAATTGTAAATATAATTTATTTATTATTGTTTCATAGGCTTGTTACTTGGTGGTACACTATTGTTTAGCCTACCACCGTTGCTACCAATATTATTAGACTTGGTCATACCATTAAGTAAGCCTCGACCAAAACTATTTTCTGTAGAAGTCACATTTATAGCTGATCCGGACAAACATTTTTACATTTATTATTTTGAGTCTCTATTGTATATATACGGATGTACTTATATCATAGGAACTTGCTGTGCCTACTTTTATACTATTATATTCGAAATCATTGGAGTCTTTAATGTTATCAAGTAAAATATTAATAAATTTAAAAATCAAATGAGTTATTTCGTCAATACTTTACTCATAAATTGATTGTATGGAAATTTTTTTTTAGGTACCGAATACGAGTGGCATCGACGGAACTCGTGGAGAAAAAAGATGAAGCTTATAATATGATTCTTTCTGCTATTAACTTACACCAAGAATGTTTAGAGTTGAGTATCCATATTCTATAAAACGGAGTTACTAATTTTCATTTCCAGGTTATCAAGGACTTTATCACAGTGGTACAACAAAACACCTCATCAACAATCAATGCAATTAATTTCTTATTGCGTTATGTGATTTTTGAATAGGAAAATTTTTTGTCAACAAATTAAATTGCAAAGTCTGCAGGACATGAAACGTTTTGTAAAAAAAATTTTCATCTCTACAGACTTCTTGCATCAGTTATTTTTGTGCAATTTTTTCGTTTAATTTTATAGAGATGGCCAGAAAAGATAATAAAATGCACATTTTTTACCTATCTAGAGCTTGTTAACATTTTGGTAGTTCAACTGATAGAAAATTGCTATTTTGACATTGTACTTCAAAGACATTTTATAAGCCCTCTTGGATTCACGGCGTCAAATAAAGTATTCAAAAATTTTGAAAATATACACGCCCCTTTAATTAAACCAAGTTTTTTATTTTTTGTCTTAGAGGGATTGAAAATTCTAAACTTGAAGATATAATTTACCTTAAATAATTCAGTACATCGTCTGAGATGCCTACCTTACTGACTACCTAATTAACATAAAGTTCAATTTATTATTAATGCATTTATTTTTCCGTAAATTGATGAGAACAGTCGCAAAGCTGATTCACGGAGGCATCAATTAAGCTAATGTATTTTGTGATTGGTTCAGAATTAAAAGAGAAAAATTATTTTTCGTGATCGTGAGAGACTACTTAGCTTCAACATCAATTGGGAAAATCATTTTCTATCATAACCAGTGTAACAATATAACTAAAATTTTTACAGTTGTTAAAAATAAAAAATCCATGTGCTTCTTCTCTTGTTTTTACGTAAGATTTAGTTAAAAGAAAAGAATTATATTGTTTAGTACATGAGAGGAAGTTTATACCTTATGAACTACCTTGCTTTCATACATTTCTAATAATTATTGATGACGTAGA
This sequence comes from Copidosoma aretas, assembly GCA_030522625.1. NCBI lineage: Eukaryota > Metazoa > Arthropoda > Insecta > Hymenoptera > Encyrtidae > Copidosoma > Copidosoma aretas. Next base: position 10,759 of record JAPYYV010002262.1, on the reverse strand, counting down.
CATTTTTACTCAAAACAGTGAGAAGAGACACGAAGCCGATACTTCAAGCCAACAATCAAGTCAAAGTTCATAGCAATTGGATGAGAATTAAGAGAGAAAAACGATTATCCGAATGTATGTTACAGCTGCGAGCACATGCGCAGATTCTCGAAACGAGAAATCACTTGTATCTCTTAGTTCTTATCCAACTGCTATAAACTTTGACTTGATTGTTAGCTTAAGGTATCAGCTTCGTGTCTCTTCTCACTGTTTTGAGTAAAAATGTCTACGTCAACAATAATTATTAGAAATGTATGAAGGCAAGGTAGTTGGTAAGGTAGAAACTTCCTCAGATATACTAAACAATATGATTTTTTTTTTTTCAACTAAATCTTACGTAAAAACAAGAGAAGATGCACATGGATTTTTCATTATTGTAGCACCTGTGAAAATTTCAGTTCAATTGTTACACTTGTTATGATAAAAAATGATTTTCCGAATTGATGTTGAAGCTAAGCAGTATCTTATGATAAAAAAAAATCATTTTTCTCTCTTAATTCTGAATCAATTACAAAATACTTTAACTTAATTGATGCCTTGGTGAATCAGCTTTGTGCTTGTTCTCATCAATTTACGAAAAAAGCGATGCATTAATAATAAATAATTAAACTTTATTGAAATCGGGTGGTCAGTAAGGTACGCATCTCAGCCGATATACTGAATGCCCTTAATGTCCTCAGAGTATTTTTAATTTCATTTATCCAAACAATATTAAGTTTAGCAAAATTTAATATTGTATCCTCTTTGTTAAGGCATTTCCTGCGCTGCATAAGTTTTGCAGTAAAAACATAAGTAGTAACTTAAAAAATTCTTGCAACAGAAAATAAATGTATCTTTGTCAACTTTCGGTCCAAAAATTGTATAGGTTGCTGCAGAATGTTTCATTCGAAAACTTTTATAGCGATAGGTGATGTCGTATTAAATGCAGATAATACTTGATTTGACTATATTTGTTATCGTTTAAATTAATGTAATAAAAAAAATCGCGAGCTTGGGAAAAGGCCTGACAAAAGTAAAACTTAGAAAAATGCATACCTCAACTATTATATATAAAAATCATTTCATAGGATACTCTTTCGAAAGGGTTGAAGAGAAAATAAATTTTTGACGGATTACGATCAAATATAATTCACTCTTTCAATTAAATTTATTCTAGAATAAATTAAAATTTGAAGAAGCTAGCCACATGGTTTTCGAGACAATAAGTTGTAAAGTTAGACATTCACGTGCAGGCTATTTGGGAAAACCGTTTTGATTGAACACTTGCTAAATATGTTTTGGTGGTAATATCAAGTGTAGTATTGGGCCAACCCGAATTCGTCCCCATCGTGAGTGCATCATTTTATCACTCGCCGAATTCTTCCCTGAGTGATTAGAGTGTTTTTTTATCACCCACTGAAGTTTTCCATGAGTCATTGAAGTGTTTTCTTGTCATTCACCGAATTCGTCCCTGCGTTTACTTGAAAAAGAACCGAATTCGTCCCGGTAAATAGCAGCCCGTTGTTAACAGAAGGTATTGATGCTTTATGCACACATCACACACATCAGTGAAGTTTTCAGTTTGTACATGCTAGAGTATGTTTATTTATTGTTGTAACTACTCTCAGGATGACGTGAGACCTATCAGTACACTGATTTTAGTTTTGTGTTAGCCGAGCCGTTGAATGGTCGTCTACAGTTGTAATTGAAAGTTGCGATGATAGAATTTGGTGTAACCGAAGAAGGCAGGACTTTGCTGATTCTATAAGCGTATTCGTACATATTCCATAAAGGCTTGGCCAACAGATTGAAGCGCTGGGAATGTAAAAATCGCAAGTGCCATATCTACGCCAAATTAGATTCCACCAACGCAGTTAGTGAAGACACTAGTATACACAATCATAGACAGTCGCAGAAAATGTCAAAAATAGATCGCAGCTAAGGAATTCATTAAAATGTAAAGCAATCGATAGTTCATCTGTCCATCCATTTATGTAAACTGCCAGTCTAATGCCTGGGAATCAGTGTAAATCTTCGAATTTCCAATGAAAAGTGCGGTGGAAAAAATATGATCATAACGGGGACGAATTCGGTAAAAAGGATAAGAGAAAGCTTAAATGACTCGGAAACGAATTCGGCAAGTGATAAGAAAATACTCTAATGACTCAGGGACGAATTCAATATGTGATAAGTTGACACTCTAATGACCCGGGGAATAATTCGGCCATTTTTATGATTTTGGGGACGAACTCGGTAATCCCGAGTATTGGAGTTTGATTTAATTAAAACTATGAATGGACGAACAAGTGAGTACTAGAGTTTAGTTAAATTTAAATTATAATCTTATAACCTAGAAGCGATACCAAAGCCACACACAGCCCCCCTCCTATTTTATTAGATTATTTATCTAATAACCCAGAACAAATAAGTTAAACACCCTGCATGACCCCCGCCCCCTCATGTCATAAGCTTCTTTATCCAACGATTTAAATTCAATATCCAGATATTTTACTACCGATCTCTTAACTTTTATTGATGATTCAATCTCGGAGAAACAAAACAGGTTATTTCTGCTTAAATCATTGCCCGCTAAATGTGCCAGGAACTGTTTCACGTGAACATCTCATCAAAGTAACAGATATGTGCTCTGAACTCATCAGACTTTAAGCTGACTCACTTCTACCTGATAATCTCGTAGCAAAAACAGAAGTATAGCTTGACTGCATACTGAATATACCGTAAGTCCCATGGTAAAGTGGCTGTGTACTGTTACACCGTACCAAACCGTGAGCACCACGGGATTTTTCGGTAAACATTGAAAGAATATCCGCTGCAGGGGATATACATATATCACACAAGTTTGGCTAAGTATAGGTATAGCTCAAAAGCTAAACTGTGCGTATGTATATAAAGTGCAGTGGATATTATCTCGATGTTCAACGGACAATGCGGCACTCACAGTCTTGTATAGTGTAACATTACACACCTAATTTACCGTGGATCTTACGGTATATTCAGTTATATACAGTAAAGCTATAGCCCGAACAGAAATCTAGTCAAGGTAGTCGAGAGGCCCTCCTAAGGTTACCTAACTAGCCTACTCAGGGCCTACGAGAAAAATAACGGGGGGTACAGAAGGCCATCTGTTCCGAATATAAAATTTGTAAACGCTCGCATCCTTGTCTAAAAGTTGAATTTAATATACCTTACGAGAGCTCTAGCACGATATACGAAGCGTTGTTGTATCGTTCAGTGAGCTTGGCGACCGATGAGATAGGTGTCGTTCCAAGGCCATGCATCTACAGCGAGCTCACGGAGCAAAGAGTGGGGAAGGGAGGTTTCTCCTCTCTTTCGCAGACGGAAAGTGAGGAGCGCTCGTAATCGTTTGAAATTGTCTTCCAAATGCAAATCGTAATCGCGTTCTCTAGCAACGGAAAATGAAAAGGAAGCAAACGTCACTTTTTGATAAGAAGCGAGCTGTTAAGTCGTACTCTGTCTTTCCCTTAAAGTTCAATAAATACCATTAAAATACGTATAGTTTTTCATTTGGTCGCATTAACTTCGTTGGTTACATTTTGGTGCCAAAACTCGGAAAATTTAGTACCGATTTCGCAAAAAGAAAAATTATGAAAAAGTCTTTGTGTAACCTTATTTTCGATGGTGCCAAGCGTCGAAGAAAAAGCGAAGCGTTAGCGGCTCCTCGGACGCAACTCGCCCTGCGTCCAGCTCCTGATTTTGCTCCTGTACCCATCTTAGCAGTCGGCTACGACGCCAAAGTAAGCCTTCCACCACTACCTGTAGTGGCTGCTGCTACCCCGGTACACGCACGACCCCGTGCACCACACCGACGCATAGTGGGACGAAACGCCAAAAAAAGTGTCAAAATTCACGCTTCAACTGAGTTTTGCTTCAAAAAATTATTTTAAGGTATGATTTTACTCTTTTTGAACTCTATTTTTAGAATCCGTTTCCCTCGCATGTCCACGTTATTATATGTATCCTGTAGGCGGCGCCAAAGTCGTCACAGTGGCCGTATCCAGTTGTTTACGTTCGATTTCCGTAGAGGTTTTAACCAAGAAAAACAAGTAATTAGTCATTTTCATGGTTTTCGGGAGCGCAAAACACGAATTTTATATTTATTTTGTAATTAACGATTGTTCAAGCATATTGTTTAAACAATTATATAACAAAAAAATTTCAAATTACAAACGCTGTATGATTTGCATAGTTTTTTGGGGCGCTGAACACGAATTTGACAATTATTTTGCAATAAACGATTGTTCAAGCATATTATTTAAACAAACAGTACACTAAACTTTTGCAAAATAAAAATTATACATAATTTCCATAGTTTTCGACTTTGCTTATTACAAGTCTGAGAATAATTTTGCAAAAAACGACTGTTTAAAGATTCTGTTAAAGGAACTAATACATATATCTAAGTACATGTATATACAAAATACAGATGGCATTTATTTGATGGTTTTTTAGCTGCTTTTACAAATCTGTTATTTGTTGACAAAATCTTGACTTTTATTTGATGAGTATAAGTTCCTGATTATTGTAGAAAAAATCGCACACTTATTTTTTTAATCACCTTTGTCTAACAAACTGTCTAAGTCTCCACTTTCTTCATTTACAAGTAATGATATCATTTGATCTGTTAATTCTGTAACTTTTTTTTCGTAATATTTCGTATTGATGAAAGTAATGGATCTGAGTTCAAATGTAAACGTTTATACATATCCTCGTTTGTTGCCATGCTGTAATATGTACACGATTATCAGTGTAGTGAATATTTTATATTTGAATTCTATAAATTTTATGCATCAAGAAGACTGTTAACTGTTCCACGTGAATGTTGATTAAATAATTGTTCATGCTTCACTTCTCTCTTAGTAAAAGAAACAAATATCACAAATTGTGAATACAAAGACAGCTAGAAATAATTATAAATTTGTATTGATATTCAAGAATTGCTTAAACAAATGTGTTCATAACTCAGAGTATCCTTGCGATTTTACCTTTGAAAAGAATCATTCTAAATGCTAACTACTTATTCTTATACGCCATAAATATGAATTTAATGCGTAATACAGCACAAGTAATCAAAACATTTCTAATTATCCAGCTTTGAAAGATTCGTCTTAAATTACTCGTTGTGTTTTGTCTACTATTATTAAATCAAAATAATTGGTATTTACAAATTTTTTATTTTATGTTATGTTCATTTATTAAAAGATAATTTTAGAAAAGTTTTGATAATACGTTAGAAATCAAAGTATCAATATTATCGTCAATAACACTTCTAGTAAAAATATTCAACGTAAATAATGCATTATACACTTCATAAACATATCAAACATTAACATGTACTGGTTTAGTGGAATTTATTACCATGTATTTACACACCGAGACATTTTTCTTGTATAATGCTCCCCGTATAACTTCATAATTTTGTGATTCCTTTCTTGTGTCTTCTTAGTCATCATCCGAATAGGCAGAAATAAACATTGTATGATTTTATGACCATGAATAAGCACTACATGCATTGTAGTTGGTATAAAATACCAGTTATATAAATCTGTATATCGTTTAGCAGTACCAAGACAGTAAGTTTTAAACTTCTCTGCATCTATTGCTCTACGAGACGATATAATAGCACATATCACTTCAATCATATTTAGTAGTTCATGATAAAATCCTAAAAAAAAAATATCATTTTATGGAGAGAAATTCTTGTCACTGGATTTTCTAATGTTGATTACGAGTGTACCAGTATTTTAAGCTATACTATCTATGTTATTGAAAAATGTACGAGCTACATTGTCGTTGTTGGTATTTCCAGATCCTCGATATGGAGCGTCAACTAATGTATTTAATTCTTCATGAACAGCATCCTGTTTTTCTTTTTTTTTCTCACAAAATTATATATTTCTCATCTTTTGGAATCTTATCAAAAAATTTTTTTAATTTTTCTGCAGAGTAAGTATTGTTTGAAATAGTAGCCTCTAAACATTACTTATTTTACAAATATTTTTGTATGGCGATAAAGAATTTCTTAGTATTACTTACAAATAATATTACATTTACTATATTTTAAATATAAAAGTAAGGTTGCTGCACTAAAATTAGTATTAATTCTTGAGAACAACATTGAAAATCCATCCACAAATTCAGAATTAAAAAAAAATTGTCTAATGAATTAAAAAATGATATTTAACACGTCATTAGGTACAAAAGAGAAATTGATAATAAATAACGCAGAATAATACTTTGAACTTTACTAAATCTACAAAACCTTATCCTTAAGAGGACGCGGGAGGGAGAGGTTATTCTTGAGAATGAAAGTTTATTGTTAATCATCTTTCCTCAAATCTAAGAGTTGAGCGCCCCTCTTTGTTTAGTTTTGAGTAGACCTACAAAATTTTGTTCGATTTCGTTAAGGAAAAGGAGAGAAATGTGAGTAACGGCAAAACGGTTCTCGATAAAGTAAGTATGTATTATGATGTATTATGATGTACGATATAATTTTATTTTAATTTAATTATCTCGGGAAAAAGTAATTTTTTTATAGAAAATGAAGATTTTCCTTGCAATTAAATCTAATATCTTTCAAGTAAGTCAAAGTAAACAGAAAATTAATAAACATACACCATCATCGCATATATGACCACACGATCATATAAACATAAATCTAATATCGTTTTATATTTCCATGTAATTATGATACGTACAGGAAAATTAGATATACATGACGATTTGTCAGAAAAGTACATTCAACCATGATGTATTGGAAGACTTTATTTGATACTAAAATTCCTTTTTTTCAGATCACGATTTGTAACAAAAACATAGCTAAACGTAAAGTATGGGAGAAGAGTTGATGTTATACTAACGTTTTTATTTTTATTAAGATTTATTCGATAGGTCATGTGCAAAACAACCTCGATAAGACCAAATTCGTGCGTAAAACGGAGAAACCATAATTCAAAAAATTGGGGTTAACATCAACATCAGCTAGCATATCGATATCGTTAAATTAGGAGATAGTACAGTTGCCAACAAAACACCGCTGATCGGAAAAATCGTTCAAAGCGTTGCAAACCTACAGTCACCTACATATTGCAAAGTAAATATCGAATTTGAGTTTAGCGCCCCCGAAAACCATACAAATCATGCGTCATTTATAATAAAAAATTTTCTTGTTTAATGTTTGTTTAAAAAATTTGCTTGAACAATCGTTTGTTGCAAAACAATATTAAATTCGTGTTCAGCGCCCCCAAAAACCATGAAAATCATACGTCGTTTGTAATATGAAATTTTTTTGTTTTATGATTGTTTAAACAATATGCTTAAACAATCGATTATTGAAAAATAAATATCAAATTTGTGTTTAGCGTCCCCGAATACCATAAAAATTACTACTCACTTGTTTTTCTTGGTTAAAACCTTCACGGAAATCCAACGTAAGCAACTAGATACGGCTACTGTGACGACTTTGGCGCTGCCTGCAGGATACATATAATAAAGTAGACGCGCGAAGGAAACGGATTATAAAAAAAGAGTTCAAGACGAGTAAAATCAAACCTTAAAATAATTTTTTAAAGCAAAATTCAGTTGAAATGAGAATTTTGACACTTTTTTTGACGTTTCTTCCCACTGTGCGACGTCCTGCTCCTCCTCCTGCTTCAGCGGTCGTCACCAACCTAGAGAGTTCCACCACCAGCTGCCATTGTTGCAGCTCTACCTTATGATCTAGTGGTTAATGCCGACGTCAAACAACCATAGGGAGAGAAATATTGGTCTGTATGAGCTTGCCTATCTATGGAGCTCTACGAGCCCAAGCCTTTGGACTCTCTCATGACAATCTCGAGGCTCATAGTCCCGAGGGAAGGGGAAGCAAGACGTGTATATATACTATATACGTGCACGTGCGTATAGGCTTTTCTTTCGCTCTCTCAACTTTTCCGCTCTGTGTATATCGATACATCTACTTGCTTCCCCTTCCCTCGGACTACGAGCCTCGAGATTGTCATGAGAGAGTCCAAAGGCTTGGGCTTGTAGAGCTCGGCACTATATTGAGCTCTATGAACACAAACCCATGCGTTCTCTCAGTCCAATATTTCTTTCCGTGCAGTACTACTGGCTACCATTGTCGATGTTCCTGCGTTCGCACAACCCCGTGCGCCGCACCACCACCACTACCTGCAGCCTGCCCCAGTGCGCAGCGGTGAGCTCTGATAACGGGCTGCTGGTACCCTACTTAGCCACCTTTTCAAGACCGACAATGTCTTCTACTATGCTTGACAATTTTTCAAGGTCATATCAACGGCCAAATTGTATCGTTCAATTCCTTAGATCAGACTTTTAATGAGCCCAATTGATTAAATATTAACAGTGAGAGTACAATCGACCACTCAAGTGCGGGCCTGGGAGCAAAATTTATTGACATAATGGAGAATATATTGTTAATAAGAGAAAACTCTTCATCCACCGCCAATGGTAATGTGATTAGTCGAATGACGTACTCCAAGAACCATTTCTCGTTCTGGAGAGATCCACTCGAGTAGGTCAAATTTAACGAGGCCTTTGAACACTCGACTTAACTAGGTAATTTTTCTAATTGTGAGAAATTTACTAGGCTATACGACTGTTGAAGAGAAGATGCACGTCATACTGTAAGATCCTTATTCACAGGAGGTAGTATGGCTGCAGAAACCATGGAAGTTCTTGGAATGCGTTTCGGAAATCCACGTATTATTTTATTAAAAATCGTCCGAGAGATGAAAGAATTACCTCACATTTAGCCGCTTGAAGTAAACTTTTAAGATTTTGCTTTACGTTACGGACAACGTGAGCGGGAGGTGTGCAGGAGTTAGTCCTGGTGTTTATACGTAGACACCTGGTCAGGACTCAGGCAATACACCGATTAGTTGGAAGTCCCCCCTACCCCCTCCCTGTCATGGGGAGGCCTCCCATCCCTCATCCCTTCCCTTTCCTATCTGCTCAGTGCCCAGAGTAGTGCCCTTACATTAGGAGCCGGACGTATAGCTGTATAATATGAAAAAAAAAAAATTATAAAGTGCTGATTTATCCAATGAAATTCTAAAAAATATACCCAGCTCAATGCTTAGTCATGACGTGCGTTTTGCAGCTGAAAAAATCTCAGAAAAATCAGATTTAGAGACATTGTCAGATTTGTTATTCAAAGGAACTCAATTAAATCTTGCTGTCGGTGTTATTGAAATATGATCAAGTGATTCCCCGAGAGAAAGGGCAAAGCGATCATCGCGTGGAAATCCAAACTTAGTAGCCAACATTGTCGATGTAAATAATTCTGTTAAAACTCTTGAAGATTCTTGTAATTATTGCGGTGATGAAGAGCAGTCGCCCAATAAGCACCCTTCGTTACCAGAAAGTTGCAGGACCGTTGCATTTGCAACCTGGAATCGTTGTTCTGTCAGCTGTAGAGTCGTTTCAGGAACGTTGCTTGAACGTCGAAGTAACCGCTTTACGTGGCACGTTTAACGTTTTCTTGACGTTTTAGAAAGTTTCTTAGTTGCCTCTCAACGGCTTCGCAAAGTTGCAGAAAGAAAAAAAAGTAACTACCATTGTTTCTGGTTACTTTTTAACGTAACCAGAACGTTTAAGAAACTATCGTTCCAAACTTAAAATAGATTTGGTTGTGATTTTCGACGATGTAGAAACGTTACGAAAACTAAAAAAAGTGACTAAAATGTTTGTTGGCGATTTTTCAACGCCTCAGAAACGTTTCAATAAAGAACTATAGCAACTTAATCTATCTGAATTTCCTTGACGACGATGCAGAAACGTGCAACTATGCATGTTATAATAATCGATTTTTTATTTTATTACAGGGAAAATCAATAACAATAATATCTCACCCAGCAAAAAACGATTCAACGAAAAATACATATTTAAATGCTAAAAATTTCATTATCCAAATTTAGTACAATCATATATCATCCAAAATAATGTAACGATCATGTCATCTGTGAAAAGCCACTGCTGATTCTCCGAATTCTAGAATAAGAAACAGAAAAATTCACCAAGATTGGTCATCTTTAAAATATTATAATTATGAGCATGCGATAAAAAGTAACTTATCGGATTTTTACAACAATGAAATTCTTGTCGGAACGTAAAGAGGCTCACATGGGCCCATTGGTGTGGTAGCGCAGAACAGTGCACTGCTTCGCAGATCAAGCATATTGGCGAGCTTCTGCGGGAGGTTGGTGTCGTACCTGCAGCCGCCTATGCGCTTGGGATCGACGTGCTACGTACATATCGGCAAAGCTTAGACCAATGTATAGCAACAATGACAAAATTTTTCAGTTTTCAAGGTAGATTGTTGCTATACGACTATACACTGCTAAAAATAAACCAAGTGATCGAGCAGATGAAAAATGTTCGACCACTACTTTTTTGCTGTCATGGTTAGGTGCAGTTGATTGTACAAACATAGACGAACTAAGTGCTTTCACAGTGGCAGTTTGAAAAATAAACTCAGTGAAAAAATGTATAATTGTTTTGTGCTCAATCAGAGACATCGATGTGTGTAAGGTATATTAATGAATAAATGACTATCTTTTATATGGTCAAAAGCACTAAAATAATCATACGAAAGCTGTTCAGCATTGACTTTTTAAATAAGGAATGTTTCATCTCTATGTATGTACAAATATGATTCCCAATATCCCGAACACTTTTTGGATCG
>JAPYYV010002261.1:0-45796 GCA_030522625.1 Copidosoma aretas | reverse complement strand
AAAAAACAAAAAAAAAAAAAAAAAAAAAAAAAAAAAAAAAAAAAAAAACCCCACCGCTTGTGAAGGTAGTGGTGGGAGTAACAGCGGTTTGACTACCCCCACCGCTTGTGTTGGCTCGACTCCCCCTACTACTTCTTGTGATGACTTGTGATTGGTTTACTCGTATTCTCTTGTAACGGCTATAATATAATGACCCCAAGGAAAAGTGTCTTTTTGACCAACCTGCAAGTATCGCTTATCGTCGTGAGCACTAAGTGCAGCCTTAACTTCTTTTTTCGTAAAGATTTCATGATGGTGTGACCTAATATTTCGTTGCTTACGAGTCATGCTTGTGTTTTTACGCAGACACTCAACATAATCGTCAAATGATATTGTAGCCTTGACAACTGAGCTCTTGACACCCTTTGCTTTCTTCAAAGGTTTGTAATCTTATATTCTCACACTGTACATTTTTCTGCGTAGTTTAACGAATTGCAACATCACTTTACCATTGCATTGGTCCTTCACTAAACAAACGATTTTTTTATTTTCTCGTGGTATGTTAAACTCGTTGTTACTGGTATAGTCCCATGTATCGAACTCTCCAATATTCTCTTTCATCACGTTGTACATATTTACTTTAGTTACTTGATACACCAGACTGTCTGTATCAGTATATAAAAGCTTGCACTGGTCTCTTACACAACTTTTCATGAAGTCGCAGTGAAATCGATACACAAGTGTCTTAGACAAATCCAAAACACTCAATGCAACATATATAGGTTTTCTTATAAAAATTTTACTACGTAGTAACTGCATGGTAACAAGTTGCTCATTAAAAATATCACAGCTATGAAAATTTGGATGCACAATAAGAGCTTCTGCACCATAGCGACCTTCCCACTTGCTAACAAGTTTCACGTCTTCTCGCTTGCGCTCATTTTCCATAGTTTTTCTATAAACCGCATTATTAAATAACTTAAAAATTATTTTCTCAAAGTTATTCCTAACATTTTTCCGTTTTTCACTATTTAAGTCTATGTATTTTTTCAACCATGGGCTCTAATTGAACTGCAGTATTAGATGAATTTTTGCTATACGGAGCCCATGGCTCACAGCTTGTTTTAGAGCACGATCATGAATCACATATCGCTTTTTATCATACAATGTAGTCATCAATTTTTTCTGTTTGGATCCAGGAGGCGCTATGTGTTCAGCATAGAAAGGTAGATCTTTGTGAGCATCATGTAGTTTTTCAGGATACTCAAGATCAACTTCTAGTATATAACCAATTTCCGCATCATCTGCTACACTTAAAATACCCACTGGACTCATATTTTGAACCTATTTAAGACCTGCACAGGGCAACGATTGTGTCATAGCCCATCCATACAAATTATTGACATCATAGTACATGAGATATTTCTCATCATTATTAACTTCATAGCCTTCTTTCATATATGGGTTGTTTTAGCATATCGATTACAACACTTACTTATTCCACCTCGCATGCCGCGCTCTATAAACATCATCATGTCAATGTCCGTCAATAACTCTAATTTTACCTGTAACAAAAAAAAAATTATTTGTTTTTCCTATATGATTAAAGTATTAATATAGGGTTTAACTGATGAATAACATTGGTGTATTTTAACATGGCATCCCAAGTTAAGCCAGGTGTTGTATAATAATGTGCTGGGTCCAATTCGTATGCATCAAGACAATTATTACGAAAGTTTTCGAATACTTCAGCGAGTAGTAAAACATCTGTTTTGAGATACAAGTCAGAATACTGCCCTAGTGTTTTGACATTGAACCTATTCCAAACGTTCTCGGCATGCTGATACTCGTCGTCAATTATATGAGACTCATACAAACTGCTATAGAAATGATCTTTTGAAGGTAAATTTTTCTCTTCAAGCGTCTAAAAGGAAGATACGTAATCGTATGGGAATACTCTTTTTCTTTTTAAAAGGCTGATTTGCTTGGTGGTAAATTTGTTATCTTCTAAAAATATTTCCTCCAATATTTCAAGCTTTTCCAGGTATGGCGACAGCTTTTCCAAAGAAGAAGCCATAAATTTGAAAGAGTCAATGAATCTTAAACGAATTTCCGTTCGTTCGACATATTTCGTAAATGAAATATATCTTTTCTTCGTTTGGGGTAGAAGTTGTACTTGACCAGGAAAGCCGGTTGACAGTTCCTTAATAAACAAGTGTGCATCGCATCCGCTTGGATTGTGAAAAATAATGGGTATTATCCTCGAGTCTTGATAATTAATGTTGCATTTATTGTGTGCAGGGCCGCGGTATCTAGGCAATAAAAAAATTTATTATAAAAAAAGATGTAATCATAAAGAAGAAAAATGGAAATACTCACTTTCTTGTAAGATGACAATGATCTTTCTCTTTCGTAGCATTTGGAGTAAACGGTTGATTACAAATATGTCACGTTGTAGCTTTGTCGAATTCAACTCATTCTCCAAGCGTCAAATTCATTATTTTCAGTGGATTTTTGTCTAATTCTTCTAGTTCTAATGCAAGAGAATGGAGATTCTTTACAAGCCACTTTGCAGGCTCGTCGCCTGCTTCTCCGCTTTGTCTATAGCTCTTGTACTCCAACTTTTCATCAATATAGCTACACTTTGTAAAATATTCCATGCTGAATGCTCGATGATGCTGATAAGCACGCTCGCTCTCAACCGGTTCGAGTAAACACTCAAAGTCTGCGTATACTGTAAAAGGTACACGGTTCTTATACGTAAAGTTTTTAAACTCAAGAACATGCTCATTTTTTTTATATTAGGAAGCGTAATTTTACACTTATTCATATTCTTACGATCGACTTCATGCTCTTCTAACTTTTGCATTGACCAAAAATAATGAAGGCAGCGATCACATATGTATGCTCTATGATTATGTACGGATAACTGCTTGCTTACCAGACGAGACAAATTTTTAATCCAAACGCAGTGATATTTATATTCTATATTATCATCTTCTTTTTCCTTATCCTCATTTTCGTCCACTTAAAAGCTTTCAATGAGTAAAAGACTGACATGCTTCTCTTTTTTCTCACTCGTCAGATGATTAGGTGGAACATCATAAATATCACCTTTTTTCTTCAAAAAATATAGGTTCTTAGAAATTTCATTCTGTTTTTCAAACTTGCTTATGTTCTTTGGATTCACGGAAGATTCAATACCATCAAATTTACATGTATTTTCATATTGGACATACTTTGATACACGTGATGCGTTACACTCCGCTAGCTGCAGAACTGACAAGACTGCCCACTTAAAACACTGCATATCTTTATTTACCACATTTACGCAAGTTTTTTTATTTCTTATATAATTAGGTAGCTCGATAAAAGAACTACCTCTCATGGGGTTTAGTTTGTTAATATTAACGACTAGATTGAGTATGGAGCTCAAGGACCAACCAGAATATTTATCTTCGAAATCTTCCATGTCTCTCTCGATTGGCTGTCGCACATACGTCTCGAACCACTCACTTAAATCAGTCGTTTGATAAATAACATGGGACTTTGTGTTAAAATACTTTATATCACCATTCTATACATCGTCTTTCACAATCACATATTCAGCGGCTGACGTTGTATTTACTTTTAAAGACTCATGCTCCGTAAGAGTCTGCTGAACTCGTTCAATAAACTTTGTTTCTGCATCTTTCAGAAACTTTCTAAGATCTAGATGTTTTATGTTTACTATCACAGCAGTCTTTATTCTGTTTCCAAAAGCACTATCCAAGCCATCCCAACTGAGAGATGTGTCTCTAACAACTTCTCTAACAGTGGCGGTCACTGCTATTCCCGCATCCGAAACGATTTCAAACGTAGTTGGTTCATTCTTAAACGCTTCTACATCAGCTGTAATTTCTTCTTGCACATTGAATTCAGGCTGCCACTGCTCAAAGATTTCTGACTCGTTTTCAAACACTTGAACGGCTTTCACCACTTCTAAACGGTCGTGTAGTAGCTGCATAGAAGTTTTCAGCAGCACCAAAGCAGCTTGAAATTTCTGTCTGTCGGACGTCGTTACATCTCGACGTTGACTCAAATCACTAGCTTTACGGAGGACTTCACGTACCATACCCAATGCTTGACGTACATGAATAGCATCGACTCCGTTGCCTACAATTTGCTTTTGCAACCCCAAAAATCATGAACTGCATCTTCGAAATATTGCGCAGTAGTCATGACTAATATTATCTGCCTATTCAGTAGTTAGGTCGAACGGCTCTGAAGAACTGAGCTTCTCTTGCGAAAGATCCCCCTTTTTGTACACATCTAAGGGGAAACGCCGAAGGATAGTGGAGAGAGATGAAATCATCTGATTGGTGGGGAATACTTTAACGGATAGAAAGTGGAGGGGGGAGATTACTCTGAACACATATTTAAGGGGGATCGTTTTAGCTACAATGGTCACATCTCACTTTTCTTCTGATCAAGCAAGTCATCATGAAGTTCATGATTGACATTCGAGGCTTTACAACCCATAAAAATGGCTTTATTTTCAAGGAGGTTGCTATTTTGGAGATAAAAAGGCATTCTGAGGAAATGGTATTTCTTCTTAAGCTACCTTGCCCATGAATAGAACTGGAAAAAGAAGACAGATATCAAGTTCAATGGCTTGAAACAAAGTTCCATGGATTGCTTTGGAGATCTGGAGATATTTATTATGACGACTTGTATCGTATTTTATCTTACGTCATACGCAAAGGTGATGAAGTGTATGTCAAGGGACAGGAAAAGTTGAAGTGGTTGGAGGCTATTCTGCCCAACAGGTATGTATCCTAATGAAACTCCTAATTTAAATCAGAAGCAAGCCTAGTTCTCTTTATTTTCAAAGAGTCACTTACAACTTAGAAGAATTTGGATCAGCCTTTTTTGACATCCGAGAAGAATATCATCAGCCTTATTCAGCATCTGAGTATTGTCAGCCTCTTTCGGCATCTAAGAAACAAACAATATTTTTCAGCCTCATTCGGCATCTGAGAAGAATAATATCGTCAGCCTTATTCGGCATCCGAGAAGAATAATATTGTCAGCCTTATTTGGCATCTGAGTATTGTCAGCCTCTTTCGGCATCCGAAAAAACAATATTTTTCAGCCTTATACGGCATACAAGAAGAATATCGTCAGCCTAATTCGGCATCCAAGTAAAATATCTCGTCAGCCTAATTCGGCATGTGAGAGAACTAGAGAGTCTGCTGCTGCTGCTGCTACCGCTATTGCTGATACTGCCAAAGCTGCAATCCCGTTGTCGCTGCTGACACCGCTGTCACCGATGCTACTGCTCTGTCGCTGCTACTGATGCTGCTCGTCGATCCGTCTTCGGTGTGGCGTTAGAGTTAAATGCGTCTAGAGTCCGCGTGAGCCCCTACTTATTGACACAGCGGCCCGCAGTGGGGGGGGGGGGGATACTCTTCGGAGTACCTATATGTGCGGTAGGGGGGGTACGCTACGGTGTTGCCGTGCGTGCTGTGGTGGGGGTAATCGGAGTAACTACTCGAAACAGTATAAAATAAGTGCTTCTTACAGTTCAGTCATCATTTCTTGTAATTCATTGAGACAAGATGAATCCTGAGTTCCCGAGTGACGATGAGATAGAGGCGTGGACAGGTCTCCAGCGCTTAAGCCCACGAGAGCTTGAGAGGCTGGTAGCCTTACTTCCACCAACGGATGACGGGTGCTTCCTGCTCCAACTCCCAGAGGAGGTAATGGAGTTACTGCTGGACAACTCCTCAATATCCCCAACGTCATCCAATACAGAGAGATTCGAGCGCCAGTTAGAAGAGGCGCGATTGGCTGCGACACCACCAGCACCTGCGTTGGCACCACCACCACCTGCGACGCCGCCGCCACCTCCATCGCCACCACTAGCACCTCCATCGCCACCAACAGACAACGCACCTGAACGAGTTGACAAAGCAACTCAAACAACGCCTCCACGACCTGCGACGCCACCGCTACCTGCGCCTCAGATCATCGACTTGGCAGCACAAGAGTCATCGCCCGAAATTGTGTGCGTGGTTACCCACCCGCAGAGGGGGAGGGGGAGGAAGAGGAAGGTGTGCCGAGTCCTCCTATACTAGGAGATCTGGTGCACCCCTTCAGGACAAACAGTCGGCCCTTTTCAGGGCCACAAATCCATTAAACGCATGAAGTTTTCCATAAAAAATTTTCATGCTAATTGTACTGCAAGGTAGCGCATTGTACAGCTGTTGGACCAGGTGAGCCAAAAATCCTATGCCGGTTTTAGCTCACTGATTCAGGATCCTGAATCAGTGAGCTAGAACCGGCATAGCATATCTACTAGCATTATATGCAACGATTATAATTTATTCTTGTCACATGAAACTAAATGCAAATCATTAACATTATTACCTATAGTACTTATAATACTTTTATACTTTCCACTACGTCTTTAAAAATACAGTAGCATTTGATTTCGCAAGCTTTTATTCAATCATTCTCTTGTCTTTTTGACGCAAAACAAAAATTCCAAACCGTTTAACGGACATTTTAAATGTCTGTGTGTCCTGTCCCAAGTGCAGAAATGATAGGTATATTCAATTTTTATCCACGATTAAATGATAGTTAACAACATAATTATTGTTGTTTTAACTGATATACCTAACAGTAATGATTATTTACGATGCAAATGTAAGTTTAAATTATTGGTATAATGTTCGGTTTGAGTTCAAGTTCTCACTTCCATGGCTAATTGAATCCAACTACAAAATCCAAATACAGCAGTTCTGTTGACAGTTAATGCTGCAGCAGGGGATCTTGCAACTACTTGTTCACTTTTCTCTGGGTTACCTGACCATGCAACGCATTTACGAATTAAAGAAGAACTTAAGTTGATATATTTTTGCTTAACGCTTATTTTTATGTGTTTAATGATTAATTAATTTAATAAAGAATAATAAATAATTAAATTATAACCTATCATACTTATTTTTGCGTGTGTTTATTAACTACACATACAGGTAAAGTTGATACCAGTACAATAACCCCAAATTTTTTTTTGTTATTGGCTGAATGGAAATATTTTAGAGTTTAACACAAAGCTAGACAGCCCTAAAATAACGCAGAGATATAAGTCCCCTATACCCAACTCAGAAGAAAATCATAAAAAATGTGTTACATACAAATATATATTATGTTAAAATAGTAATAACTATGTAACCTACAATAAAGTGATTTATTTTCTAACGATCCCACCTGTCTTCCATATACTACCGTAACAATGCGTTGTTAAAAAATCATTAAGGATAAATTTAAAAGAATTATTATGGAAATATAATATTCGCAGTTGATGTATCTATTGTAAAAATGATTACCAGGACAGCAGTGTATAAATTGATGAAACAACGACTAATGGTTGTGCTGTCAAACAATTTTTTTATTTCTGTCGACGTTTCGGCCATTTGAAAATAATTCTCGGACCTTCTAAGAAGCTGCACCAATCAACAATGGGACAAAAAGTATATAAAAATAAGAGATAATTTACGGTATAGTAAAAATGCCAAAAATACAAGGAGCGCGAATTCATCAAGCCAACAGCTTAATATTTTATTTTGCAGTAACGTCAAGACGCGTGAGTCGGGCTTATCAAACCTGCACAAATGCATACAAGCAGTCGAATCAAACAAAAACAGTTAGTTCGGTGTAACTACAACGACATCAACAGCGAATCATAAGACGTACACTGACGTGAATATTCAAAATCGTAGTTTATCTACTCCTTATTTGCTACCAGTGCTCTCGACTGCAGAATCCAGAAAGGCGCGACATTCAAAACGGCTGTATGGGCAAAATATCAAAAACTCAGAAACCTGAATCCCAAGCTATCTAACCCAGTAACCCGGGGAACAGCGAGTAAATAATATATTAATCAAAAAAATTACTGATAAAATTACAAGATAACCTTAATCCCAAACTATTTAACCCAGCAACCCGGGGGACAGCGAGATAATAATATAATAGTTCAAAAAATTATTGATTAAATAACAACATGACCTAAATCCTAAGCGATTTAGCCCAGTAACCTGAGGGATGGCGTGAAAATAATACATTAATTAAACAAATTATTGATTTGATGACAAGATCCCTACCTAAATCCCAAGCTTCATAACCAAGTAACCCCGGAGACAGCAAGTTAATAACTATAGAAATTAAATAAATTATTGTTGGAATAGCAACATAACCTACATCCCAAGCTTTGAAACCCAGTAACCCGCGGGACAGTGAGTTCATAATATAGGAGTTCAATAAAATATTGATTAAATAACAACATAACTTAAAATCCAAGCTATTTAACCCAGTAACCGTGGGGAAGGCAAAGTATTAATATATCAATGGGACGTAGGCGATGTTGTTATTTAATCAATAAATTATTTGATTATTATAATATTAACTCGCTATCTCCCAGCTAACTGAGTTAGAAAGCTTGTGATTCAGGTTTATGGTGTTATTTTATCAATACGTTATTTGATTTTTATATCATTATCTCGCTCTCCCCCGGGCTACTATGTTAAAAAGCTTGGGATTAAAGATATGTTGTTATTTATCCAATAATACATATAATTATTATATTGTGAACCCAATGTGAGTGAGTGGGTTAAATAGCTTGATATTTAAGTTATTTTGTTATTTATTCAATAATATACATGATTATTATATTACAATCCGCTGTGCTGTCCCCCGCGTAACTGTGTTAAAAAGCTTGGGATTTAAATTATGTTTTTATTTAGTCAATAATTTATTAAACTGTTGTATTAATAACTTGCTGTCTCTCGAGTTACTGGGTTAAATAGCTTACTATTTAGTTTGTGTTGTTATTTAATGAATGATTTTATGAAGTGTATCATCTTGCTGTTCCCTGGGTTACTGGGTTAAATAGCTTCGGATTTGGGTTGTGTTGGTATTCATTCAACAATTTATTTGATTATTATAATATTAACTCGCTGTTTTCCGTGTAAGTATGTTGGAATTGTTGACTATGTAGGTATAAACGGATCTACAATTTATATTCTTGAAATCTCTGACGTGTTCAGACAGTCTAGTTTGTAGTGCTCTTGATAGTTGCCCAACATAACATTTCTTACAATCATTACATGGATAGTGATGTACGACATGTTTTTAATCAGGTAAAGCTATTTAGTCTTTGCCTACTTTTATTAAACTATTACACTTATTATGAACACTACAAATAACATTGATACGATTTTTTGTACAATATCTTGTTATCAGCTAGTACGACTGTGAAACGTATGGTAGCTTCAACGTTAGTTAGGAAGCAATTTGAAAAAAGTCGCTAATAGACTGGTGATAATTTAAAGTTTTTAGCCTTTTCATAATATATTTATTTAGAAAATCAACGAGATAATTATTAGCTATTACCATTCTTCTGACTGATTTGATATATTCTGAGTGAAATTGAGAATCTTAGAGTTTAATACTATAATTGACAAGAGTATGAACGATACATATTTTCTGTTAAATTGAGTGGTGGGATAGTAAAATTAAGATACATGCCCAAGTATGGGTTTTCTGTACTAATTAGTTAAAATTGTATTGTCAGGTTGAATAATTATGGATCGGTCTAAAAAATTAATCTTATAGTCTTGACTTTTTTCTGCAGTGAATTGTAAATCTGAACAAAAACTATTAAAAATACCTTTGGTATGATTGATCATAGTTGAAGGAACACATAATAAAATATGATTAACATAACACACATAATATCACCAGAAAGCATAATTTATCCAAACATTGAGTCTCTAATAATTGCATGGCAAGATCACATAGAACTAAGCCCATCAGACTGCCCATGAATGAGCCAAAAACTTGTTCATAATACTTATTGTTGAACTAAAAATATGTTCGGTATGAAACAAAGATATTGTTTGGAAAAATTCTTTAAGAACAAGGTAAATATTGTTATGTATGAATATCCAGAAATGGTTTATGGAATGGATAATAAGTCTCTCACTCATGTTGGTAAACAGGCTAACAACATCCCTATCAATGTTGTACGAGTACAATTTTGCAACAGCTTTTGTGACTGAAAAAGTAACTTATTTTTTAAGAAAGTCCGCGTACGCTTCAGGTTATCTAAGAGTATGCCATCACTAGCTAAGAGTTTATTGGTAGTATGCCAATTATTATTTATTACTTTTATCAATTAGCTGCTCACAAAATCAAAGTTTTTAGAATACTGCAATAAACTCTTAATACATTTAAAAAAGTTAAGACAGTAATTTTTTTTAAGGGACGGTAAAAAGTAAAATGTATCACCCAATTCTTATATTTTTATCACATACGTCGGGAGTCGTACGTTTGTAAGATCGCAAAACCAACGTGTTCTTGTGTCCTCTCTAAAATTTACTCCTCACTAAATTTCATTTTAGTAACAAACCGACTTTAAATTTAGATTCAGCAGAGAAGTAAGGTTTATCTGATGTTAAAAAGAATTCTTTTACATTTTCGTAGGTTTTGAGGATGAACTGGGGTGTTCGGACTTTGTTTTGAGATTATAAAAAACCTGACGTTATGGGGTCACATAGACTTTTGATTGGAATTCAGCTCCTCCAAAATCATTTAGTAAAGCTAGTCTTGTGTTCGGAAGCATTTTCTTACATTTTTGTAGAGGTTTTGAGGCTTTAGTCAGTTTTTTGGCCTTTATTTTGAGGTTATCAAAAAAACCTGAGGCGATAGGATATTAGGCTTCGTTTTAGAGTAAAAAATATTTCAAGCTTTTTTTTAATATTTTACGTCCTTACATGTCACGCTGTTTTTATTTATTGAACTTACTGTTTGATTAGAAAAAAATAACATGTTATCTATGTACCATTACTTTTTAGCCAATATACGATTCTTGAGTTGTATTCAAAAAATAAAAATGGCAAATGGATTTATTAAATTTGCAGATTTACGGAGAACTTTTTTATAATACAAAAAATTTAGGTGAGAGGAACTATTAGGCACTTTTTGACATATTTTCCCAAAACAAATATAGAAATGCTGGATAATTTTCCTTAAGGTGGTTCTTTCATGAAATGATTGTGAACAGAATTGAACAAATCTTGAAGGGATTGTTTATTGAGTTATTCTTTACCCTTCCTAAAAATTTGAAATGAGGTTCACGAACGAAAGCGCGAAAAAAAGCTTGGTGAAAATTACGAGTATCATATGAGCTCTTATGGAGGGGAGTACATTTTTGACGTTCTTTACGGAAATTAACTTACTTTTACTGAACAAAACGAAATGAAAAACTAACGCAAGAAATCTCATGCAATTCTGAACCAACTGACATTTTGAAATGTATAGGTACACGAACTTAATCCAATGATATCGATAGAAACACAGCGCTTATTGTCATTGCCTATGTTAAATGCATCGACTGCTGATATTTTGAGGTTAAACGCAATTTTACAAAACCATCACAAGAAACTTTTCTATTGAACATTATGATCTTACATTTTGAGTTAGTACTGTAATTTAATCAATGAACAATATTAACTAATAATCGTTTGAATTGAAGCAGTTTTCATATAAATTCATTTGATAGTTGCGCATTTGACTCGAAAGTCATGAAAGAACCACCTTAATTGCATATTAGAAACGACTAATTTCATCGGGCTGGTCACTATAATATATAAAAAACGTGTACAAGCTATTTAGTACATGACAAGTTATACATTAGGTACCTGAAAGTTTGCAAAAATAAAATTGACCAATCCTAGGGTGGTAAAAAAATTATTAATCTGAAAGGGCGTATTATTATACTGTATAAATAGAAAAAAAACATTCTGTCACAGTTGACGTAATAATTAGATAATTTTATAATGTTCATGTACGCTTCAACTCAGTGTGTCTTCGTTCATATATAACGATTCTTTAAATCTATTTACCAATGTTTTTGCTGCAGGGATCGAATTATACTGATTGGTTTAAACCTGTCGTAAATTGTTGAGCTTTTATTTGTAAAAATGATCCATTTTTCTCTCCGATTATATATAATGTACATTTGGAAATTTATCTATTTGTGTAAGCTGATACAGTTGTTTAGCCGAGAAAACTATAGTTTTCACTAAAGGATTGTTTGTACAGCACAGTGCAGCGTTTTACTGTCGTTTGTTGACCATTTCACGGCCATTTCCACAGGGCCGTTGAAAAAAGCTGCTACTTAGCGTCAACTTAAAAATCATAAAAATTAGCTAAATATGTCTCATTTTTGTAATTTTTGTACTGCTAAGAAAAACCATGTCCAAAATTATAATCTTATTTCACAGATAAAAATTAAAAAAAAAATTCCAATGATGTAGTAAGCGAAAACTTTATTTCTCGTGCAGTACATTACTACAGTATAAATGGTCGACTAGTCTTTGTTTTGATGGGACCCAAGAGCTCCATCTTGCAGAGTCAATGCATAATTCTCCGCCAAATCTGCTAATATCAAGTATTTCCATCAAAAAGGCAATTGTTAAAAATTCTGTTGACACAATGTTTTCATACTTATATACACGTAGGATTAAAAATGTTTTCACCTTCTTCTTTCCGCTATTTTGATTTTTCATCAAACTTCATTTACTTATATCAAACCTCCGAAAAATGTTTTAAGAACGTTTGAAGGCTAAAAAAATGTTTCCTGTCCAATATATTGAGCCCGCTAGTTTAAATTGAAAAAATCTAGCTTTTAATTCTAATGTGGCAATCTTAAGAACAGAAGAATATATTCATTGTTTTTTCCTTACGGTAATACAGACTAATAGGCGTCCAGTTCACTCTTGTTTCAACCCCTTAACCAATAAAGTTGAGGGTACAGCATAAAAACTCTTGAACATAATAATATACGTCTAAATACGTTTTCATGGATCATTATTGCTTTTGGAGTTGGCGGAACACAGTTAAAAACCTCAAAAACGTCAATTTTTAAATTTCGCGAATTCGTCGAAATTTTTACTATTTCTAGTTATATTTCAGCGAGATGTGTATACTAATAAAGCAAACTTTCCACCACAAAGCTAATTACGTTCTACAATTTGTAAGCCAGTACTAACTTCTTTAATATTACTTATAAAGGGATGGATAATTTTTATAACAATTATTTGTTTCAAGAGAATCTGTTTTTTCCAAGCACCGACTCTGTGATATAAATATTCAAACACAATGTTTTAGGGTAACAGCATTATTGTTTCATACGCAAAGAAGTTTTCTAAAATGTGTTTGGTGTAAAATGAGTTATAGAATATCAAGAGCTAATATTTCATTTTATTTAAAATAATCAGTCCTAAAAATCTTTAACCTATTAGAATTTTGAAATAATTGAAAAATTAAACAAAGAAACTTTTAGAACTTCAAAGTTTTATTACCTACACATATCATGCATAATACATCTTCTTATTCTTTGTTTATTTTGCAGTCAATAGATTTCGTTGTAAACAATTTTAATAATTAAAATACGATATCACAATTAGCGTTGTACAAAAAAAGGATAAAATTCTAACTAAACTGATGAGTATGCTCCGTAAATTCAAGATAAATATTCCAAGAATCTTATTTCCACTATACTTATATTAGTCACTACATAAATCATCATAAAAAGTCCATAATAAGCACATCTGAAATTCAAAGGTTACATAAAAACGGTAGAGAAGCTAGGATCGACGTATCTGTTTACTGAGCAGTCAGCTGGTCCGTCTGCTGTCTGCTACCGCGCACCACGCATCAAAGTATCGGAAAAAACTTGTGGTAACTTTTAAAGTAATGGATTCAAAGATTTCAAACTTGTCAGAAAACTTATTTTCACATCAAACTTTATTGCTACTATGTTGAAACATTGTATTTGAATATTTATAACAGACCTTTAGTGCTAGAAAAACGACAATTATCTCAAAAAAAAAATTGTTATAAAAAAATCGGGGAGATAGGAGTAAATCCATTTTAATAATGATCCCCCTAAGCAACCTCGATGTAATTTTTTAATTAAGTTATTATGGTTTATACAATCGAATGCCTTGGCGAAATCTATACACACTGAATCAACCAGGTAATGGACATAAAGGGCCTTAGCTATTTCATGAGTGTAGCTTATTAGATTTGTAACTGTTGATAGACCACGCATGAATCCGAGTTGCTCACTCACAATAATGTTACGCAAGTATGAAGCAAGCTTATTAGCAACTATATTATGGAATAGTTTTGCCACAATGCCAAGAATTTAAATTGGTCTATAATTATTTGCACAAGTGTTTTCACGTTTTTTAAAGACTGGAATAACATAAGAGACCTTCCATATTCGTGGCATGTAGCCTCATAGTAGGGATTGCGAGAATAGTGCCGCCAAGGGATCGGATAGTACACCAGCAAAAGCTTTTATGTAGGAGCCCGGACAGATGTTCGGATCCTGACTGGCATTAATCTTTAGTTCGCCAATAGCAGCGAGTACTTCAGCTGCTGATATTGTCAAGTGAACCAACTAAGCATCATCATGATTGTATTCGTTTACATTAAATTGCAAATTGCTGTAATTGTATACAGATCTAAAGTAACACGAGAAAAAATTGGCTTGATCAGTAGGATCAGAAGCTGACGAACCATCATATGTGACCGTATTTGGTCCGGCCCTAACTTTACAAAGACTATTTACATATTTCCAAAAAGATTTACCGTCACCTTTTATGCATGTTTTAATATAATTAATGTACTGGGTATAACGTATCCGAGATGAACGGAGCCATTGGTCCTGAGCTGGTTAAATAGTAGACGGTCAGTCAGTTGGCCAGTCCGCATCCAAGATCTGTGTGCCCTCTTATTTTGAATAGCAAGTCACTTAGGATCCAAAGAGAAACACAGAAGAAAAGTACTAGATCCTTAGCATTTTTTAGGAACAAACTGATCCATAGCTGAATTCAAGGTTTCATAAAATTTATTAATATTTGTTTCAAGATTGTTATTGCACAGAACGTAGACCAGTAAAATCCTCCCAAATACTTAATAGATCTATCTAGATCCGCTGATCTAAAATCATAATAAACACACTTATTAACAGTCACCAATATTTCATTTAGTGCAAAAGTAAAAGTTGTTGGAGGATGATGGGAATCAGCAGGTGCCAATTCATCTGATAGAGGACAATCATGGACAGAATCAGCTGATATATTGGTAAACAGCAAGTCTAATGAGGAACCTTTAGTAATATGTATAGCATACAGCTGGTGTAACCCGAAATATGATGTGTGACGTCCCACACAGGCAGCACAGTCACGTACCAGAAAGTCATTGTCTGTACATACTGATACTTGATCATTATCTTCGATCCAATTACTGTTCGGGAGATTAATATCACCCAAATACACAAAACTGCTATTAACATATGTTTCAAAGATTATTTTCACACTGTCGAAGTAACATTGATAGTTTTCTTCTAGTGAACGGGGGGGTAGGTCAACAGCGCCAATGACATATGTAACACTAGATAATTTTATATTTATAAATAACTGATCAATAGCCGTATTAAATTAGATGCGTTAACTGTGAAGCAGCTTACATACATCAATCAGAATGCCACCCCCCCCCCCCCCTCCAGCAGTTGAACCATTTGTACATCATTACCTACTTTTCTGGGTTCTGTTCATTGAACACTTTGGCCTTTTGCTTCAGTGGCTTATATTTACACGACTTTACATCATTCCTGCTGAAGATGGTGACAACAATAAGCCTGGTCTTGTTTTGAGTTGCTTTACCTACGCTTTTAGTGTTTGATTATGTCAGCGTAATGTTAAGTTTAAAAGAAGAGAACAACTTTCTTACCTCATCCAATTCTTTTGTTTTTCCATTCACCAAGACTTCAGACACACCAAACACAAGCACGTTCATTATGCGACGAGAGGAGTCTTGCAGTTCCCAAAACATGTCTCTAACAGTGTCTCCATCAGGTTGACCACTTGATGTAACAGCTGGGTGCATTCTGTTACTGTTGAACATCTAGCTGGATTTGTAACATGTTAGCTTGAGCCTTGGCAATCTTGCTTTTTATGGCATCGACCTGGGAAAGGTCGGTTGTTATCCTCTTTATATCCTTCTTCATGGCTGCAACATCCGCTTGTAGAACAGACAAGGTTGAGACAACCTCACTTACTTTATCAACTGACGTTTGCAGTGCCTTTACAGATTCAGCTAATGTTGGGTTTACACACCCATTCTCACTGCTCGCAGGGCATCGGTAAAGCATCATAGGTTTTTTCTTTTCAAATTTAAGTACCCTAATCTCCGAAGACGATACACCCGCACATGCTGTAGTCGCATGGAATAAGTTATTGCAAGTATGACAAATAGCAATCAAACAGCTAGGCTCAAAGGGTCCATCAGACTTTGCACAAGCAGACATCGCGCTTACAATAATAAGGTAGTACAACCTCAAACCAACAGCCACAAGCATACAGCACCAAACACCCTGGATCAAGACAGACTACAGGACAGCCACCAATCACCCACAACCATCTAACACCAAAGACACTCTTTACACAATAACAGTTTTAAATAATAGTTATTTTAGCTTTTAACAGTAACAATACGAACATTAACCGTGTGATGACTCCCATTGTTGTAATTGTTTTATCATAACACAAAATCTGATTTATTACACAAATGTATATATTGTAGTATACCTTTTAATATTAAAAAAAAATTTTTTTACATCACATAAGCAATTATAACAAAAAAATAGTTTAGCTCACCTGTCTATATGCCTCATAAAAGTTTTGAAATATATAGATAAAAATTATATAAGATATATGTTTAAATTTATGTAAACAACTAAGTCATGGAATGTAAACTTAATAAAAGATTTACAAGAATGGGTATACAAATAGAATACCTAATCAAGATAATTAAGGAATGTAGAAAATGATTTTAGGACTATTTTACATAGAAACGAACAAAATTTTTAGTGAAGCTGATTGGAGTTAGACTAGGTTCAGATAGAGCTGTGGTATGCTAATAAAGAAATTAAAATATGAAATTGTGTTGTAGCTGATGGAGGATCATGAGAGTATGAGCGCTACAAATGAAGTATTATAAATTGTATCTTTATTATTTTCTCTATAATTTTTTTCTGTTACGGGGGATGGGGGAATCACAACTACTTTAGTAAAATTTTTTTTCTTCTTTCCTTTGATTGCATGTAATTATTGTCTCATTTTTATCATTATCTAAATATACAAGCGTACCATTGCAATTAAAGTTTATATAAGCTTACTGCCAGGAGTCGGTGTTTTTTATTAGTACAGTTAAAAATGACAAAAAACCACGAGAATCTTTTTATTCATTCTGTTTAAATAACTATTGCTGGAATGCAATGACGATGCTTAAAATTCATCAAAATATAGTTTACGTTATGTATAAGTAGAACTTAGAAACTTTACTAGATCTGCTGGATAGTTCATAAACAATGAAATTCGCAACTAAAAAACTTTATAATTTTAATTTGCTCTAAAAATTGCTTGAAGGATCGTACACAACTGTATTTGATTTTACATACTATTATAATCGTGTGTTTCATACTTTAATTATAAAGTTTCTCGATTTTATTGTATTAAACTAATATTTGCAATAAAAACAGTTTTGATCTTAATTGCATATTATTTATCTCTTAGTTTTGTTACAATTACACAAATGTCTTCATTGTTTTAAAAAAAAAGTATTAAAAATTTTTAACAAAATTTAGACCTAACACAGAAGAAAATTATGTTCTAAACACTGTATTTTTAGAGGAGTTATTGTGCAACTACTTATGGCTCTTTCTATTGTTTTTACGACGACCTATACACACTGTTTTTCCGTACTGTTTGAAAAGATTATTGCAATAATCATATTATTTATTATTTTTAATAAATCTTTTTTCCCTTAAGAGATCAGCTGACTCATGTCAATTGTGAAAAGAAAACCATGCACTTGCAACAAATGATTACGTTCTTATCCAGATAACTATAACAAAAATTTAATTGGCTGAGAAGTCCTAATCACGAACACTGTTATTTTCATACAAAATATCTTAGCATTATTCTCCGTGTATTATATTTATTCTATCTGTAATGATATGTGTATAGTACCTATACATTTGATATATAAGTGTAGTAAGTGTAGAAGAAAATTAAATAATTGTATAAAAAGACGTTTTAAAAAACTTGTCAACCAATGTATTCAGCTATTCTTTTTCGGTAAACAATATATGTAGATGTTGCTGATTTTGCAGTAATGTGTTCGGCGATGATAGCAGCAGTTATTTATAAAAAGTAGAAATTTATTTCTACCTTTTGTCTAAAGATATTTTAAGGATCTTTAACGGGAGTAGTTAAGATGTCATAGGTAGTTTATTTAATAATATTTGCATTGGTATCCTTATTTACCTCCCTTAACCTAAAAAATTGGGAGATATTTACCATTAATGTTTTTAAATTACAAACAATCTATCATCCAGCAACCCTAAAACATCTTTTATTTGTAAACGTAATCAATAACTTACATATTAAAGCACTTCCTGTATTATAGTTAAAATCCTAAACTTTCAGATGATACGTCAGAAAATATAGATATATGGAAAAATTACAAATATACCGTAGAATATTGATCAATCAGTAGTATAAGAATTGAAGTAGCAGAAAATCAACTTTTTTTTTCAAATACAGTGCAGACGGATTAAAAATTTTAAAATTGTAATGCAAGTATTTACGTCGTAATTGTATTTAATTAGGTTATAATCATAATATTATCATAGAGATAACACACACTTAATAATATATTACTTTCAACGTCCTTTATTTATTCCAACGAAGAACAAATTTAGCTATTATACATGATATACATGATAGCAGTTGATGGTGTTTAACAAAGAGATATAAATGTTTAAGATATTGCTAATACGTACGTTCTTACAGTAGTGGTACCAAATAAAACAAAAGTTTTCTAGTTAGTACTATTGTTTACTTTAGCCTAATACCTAACCCTCAGCGATGTTTCGATGGTGGGGTAGTTATAGTTGGAATTAGAATATTTGGTAATTTAGTGTCGTTTCAAAAAAAATATTAATATTTAACAAACAAAGAAATTATTTTGCGTGAAATTATAATAATAATCATCTAGTAGTACTATTCTATCTTAAATGGGGTAGTAGTAAATGTAAATAAATGTAAAATAAGTCGAAAATCCAATTATTAACCAAGGAGATAATATTGAAAGGATTATACGCAATGTTAATAATATAACTAACTAATAGAAATCGTATTTGTAAACCAATTATTAATAAAGATTGTAATTGTAAAAATTTGTTAAAAAAATTTTTAAAAAAGTGTACAAATTGAGTAAAGAATCATTTGTCTATTCAAAAATTACTAAATTAATACAATAAAAGAACTTTTTCTATCTATAAATATTAATTATTATTGAGAAAAGCTGCAACTAATACCAATTGTTTTAAAGTTTTGAAAAACTTATTAAAATAATTGTTGGATAGTTTATTAATCTATATTAAAAAAAATTATACAATTTTATTAAAAAAGTGTAAATTAATATTTTATTAAAAAGTTGGATACAACCCGCAATATAGACGAAAGTAATAAGAAGATAACTTACAAAAGTAGCTTTTGACTAATGCCACACGGTACACGGATCGTATGAACGAGTTTCGGCGTTTAAGTCAGATGGAAAAAGGTTTTGTTTAGAATTCAACAATTCAGTATCATTAAAAAATTTAAAAGGATGACGAATTCAAAATAATGAATTGACTTACGTTTATAGTAAACTAAATAAATAAGACATTGATAAAGTTCATTATGTATATTATAAATTTTTTATTTATAGTGTAAGTTGTGAATTTAAGGGGTGGTCAAACAAATGACAATAACTCAAAACACATAAAAATATGACGAATTAATCCTTGATTGTAGCGAGACCAGGAGGGTGAGGGGAGAAAGAATATTCTATGTCCTTATCAACGTATATCTATATATTGAGACTAGTGGGGCTTTGTCCCCTGCGCGCTCTGCGTGCCAACCCCAATATTTCGATATCATTATTCTCACATCTGAATAATATGTACAGATATTTATTTTTTAAATCACATGTATCGTACAAACATGTATAACTAAAGCGATCTCATGAATATTCGGTTATAATTCGAATGATCATAGTCAATAAATGAAATGGATTTACAAATTTATCAAATAATTGTTGATAATTTAATACTGATAGTAACTCCAATTAGAATTTAAGGTTAATATTGATACATATGTATATGTATACAATATTTCAGCAATTAATATTATCATAGAAAAAATTGATAGCGTTTTTTTGTTATTTTTGATAATTTAAGAAATAATTATCGATATAAGTTTATAATACAATATTTTTTAAATTCTTTATTTAAATTTTTAAACGTAAATTAAAAATTTTTTATTTTTTTATTTCTTCTATACATTTTTCTATAATTCTACATTTCCTTTTTTTGTTTTATAACTATTATAAATTCTTAATATCTTATATTAGTACTAATATTATTTTTAATAGAGTAAATTATGTAATTGATTAAACGTTCAACAATATATTATAATTTTTTTTGACATTCACATAATATAATTTATAACGCATAATATATTTTTGAGCTTTTAATTTTTACTGTTGTGCATTATTTACCTACATAAATATCTTATATTTTTACATGAAGAATCTTACACCTGCATATCTCTCCAGTATCTGATAAGTTTATATTTCTGACAGATATTATTGTTTCATTTGTTTTTTTTTCTCTTTACATAGTAATGTATGCTTTGTATAATTTCTTTTCTTATTGCAAATCCTACAGTCTATCACTTACAAACTTTTATACTTACCTATATCTTTTTCTTTTTGCTTCATTTTTCTCTCTTTGCTAATTTCTTTTTTTTTTCATTTTACAAATGATAGAGTTGTCAATTACCATACTCTTCTATTGTATTTTCTTGCTGACAAAAGTCTTTATTTCCTTTGTAAAGATATTTTTGATTTTATCAAGTTTATTTTCCTTCGCAGCTCTTTTTATATATCCTATCGTTTTTCAATCCTCTACTTTCTCATATACTATATTTTATTTGCCTATTTTGTATTATTTTCATTGATTAAGTCCGTTAATTCTTCGATCAGTTATAGATAAGGGCACCTTGTCTTGTCTATTTTTGTTATGTGCAAAAAGTCAATTTAACCCCCTTTTTTATGTTGATTTCTAGGCTAACCCTTCCCGCTTCCATTTGTCATATATTTTTTAGTATGTTTGCATTTAAACCCAACTTGATATTTGTAGATCTAAATATATTTTTTCTTTTTCTTTACTTTCTCATTCCCCAATCCATGCCTACCTTGCCCGCCTCAACCGTTTGTATATAGGCGTATCCAGCGAGATCGGGCTACCTAGCGCGTGCAGCGCATTTTCGCTCAAGCACTTTGTGTTTAACTTGCTCGTACGGACTGGGAAAGATCTAAAAAAAGGATATTAAAATGAAAATCGATAGATTTTAACCTGCTCTTCATGATGGTGCTATTTTTTTTGGCCTTAGTACCTTTGTTCGTGTTAATGTATGTCTTTGTATTTTTGTCGTTTCTCTGGTAGTCACCACAGGTTTTTATAATAAAAATGTACACGAAACAAAAGAGCTATAATCGGACCACACGTCCACGAATTTTTATAGTAGAGAGAAAATAATGCGTAAATGACAAGCAAATAAAGATGTTGATATTATGTCAGCCACGCTTGACAGACAACTATATAGTTATAGTACAAACTGTAGACTTCCTGATAAATACTTGGCATTCATCAAAACATAGTTCACGTTATGTATAAGGAGAAGTCATAAACTTTGCTTGATCTGCTGGATAGTTCACAACTAATAAAATTTGCAGCTTAAAAATCTTCAAAGATTCATATTCGTTCTAAAATTTCTCAAAGGATCGAACGTTACCGTATTTGATGTTACGTACTAACATAATCGCATGTTAGTAGGCTGAGAGAGCGAACCCTCTAAACAAAGAAGAACTCTTACATTGTGTGCAAGAGTAAGTAAAATCATCAAATTCGAAGACTAAGTTTACCAATGGAAGAACTGGACGACACTAGACAGAAGGTTTTTTCAAACTTCACCCAGAATTTAGAACAAGAAGGGCACAAAATTTATTTTTAGGGGCATTTAAGTGAATGGTTTTTAGGAGTCCGGTCGTCTTTGGAAAGTAAAACCTTCCTTACCTTTAAACCTTCTTAAGTTTTTAATTGTGATGAGACAAGTGTACAGTTGTGTTCAAAAGCCCAAAAAAGTAACCACCACAGTGAGATCATGATGTAAGTAGAAGAGGTGTGTAATAGCGCAGTTTTCCAATGGATCTAAGACAGTCCAATGAGCGTACCCATTGGCACATCGTCCATTATGGAATGTTAGCCAATGAAAGTAGCCGAATACATTTAAAATACTAAAGCAATTCTTTTGATTTTTGAAGTACGCTACGCATAAGTACTTTGACATTTGATACAATTAAATAGTTTAGTGCAGTAAAAAGTTATCGAAGTAAGATTTGCACTTTAATCAAATATTTCTGTACCGACATGACATTATATAAATAGTTATAATAGAACATAGACAAAGACAAAATTCAATTCTACGTACTTAAAAACGATGACGAGTAGAATTAAGCAATTATTTACAATCTTGAAGGGTTTACTCAGAATAATTAAAAGATCATACAATAAATATAACGTAAATCTTAGCTTAATGTAATTTATATTTTGTACAAAATTATAAGTAACTAAAAGATAACAAATTTTATTAACAGCAGTGTATTTGAAATATAATTTAGAAGTACTATTTTCAGATTATTAACTTTAGATAACTGTTTTTGCGGTGAAGAAAAAATGTTAC
Source organism: Copidosoma aretas (assembly GCA_030522625.1). Classification (NCBI taxonomy): domain Eukaryota; kingdom Metazoa; phylum Arthropoda; class Insecta; order Hymenoptera; family Encyrtidae; genus Copidosoma; species Copidosoma aretas. The sequence goes on along the minus strand of JAPYYV010002261.1, from coordinate 22,844 downwards.
ATTCTATTTTTAAAAACATATTACGAGTAATATTTAAGAGTTTTTGCAGATCTAGCTACTTGTTATATTTTTTGTAAGAATATTTTATCATTCTATTTGATGTCGTAATCTGATATAAGTTCGTGTTCTTACAAGACACAAAAAAACTTCATAAGGCAGAGTATACTCTTAACCTATTTCTAATTATAATAGAGCAGCCATTTTTTGAAAAATAAGTTCTGTATCTGATAACCCGTCTCCATGAAACTCATTGAACAGTTTTCTATCGCTATAGCAGCAATCTTTATTTTCTTACTAGGATATAACAATGATCCTCAAGAAACATGAACTACCCAACAGGGAATATCAGTCAATAGCATCTCACGAGTTGGTATTCTAAGATCAGAATACTTTACTCTACAGCCATGAGCTACGTATTCTGCAATGTACACTGAGGCCTCTTCTTAAACTATATCTTGAATTAAAATCTTCTCAGGGGGTTTAGCACAATTTACAAGTACAAAAATACAATTATAACATTTAAAAAACAAAAAAACTGCATTACACGATTAATAACTATAAAATCAGTCACTGTAGGGGAAAAAATTTAATCATGAAATAATACTTCGACGCAGCAAACAGATAATATACGTACTGCGTGTAAAAGTAGATAGAAAATATTTTCGTATACTGTAGTAGTTAAATATACAAAATATTTACAGACACTCAATATTTATTAATATTTCGTACCTTCCACTTCATTATTTTCAATGATATTAAACCTTTCATCATCAAAAAGAGCCCTAAAATCCCTTTTATTCTGGCATTCTCCAAGGATTTAGACTTGACTAAATTAGATTCTGACTAAATTAGATTCCTTTTTTTTTTTTTTTTTTTTTTTATCAATAAAGAAGCTCTTTCATTTTCTGTTTTTACTTTTTCAACGAACATATCATAGCTGTTTTTACCAAGAATATACCATTTTAACCTGTATAGAAACTGCAGAGCAGATGGTTCGTCGTGTGAGGCCCTCATCCCTCTGATAAATGAAGAAGAATTTTCAACCACATCTTAATTTATTCTTTTTGTCAATATATATTCGATCCTGATGTCGCTATTGTCATATTTTTTCTGCAGGTATATAAGTAGTTGCTGAAGCGCATTATTAATCAGAACAACACCTTTTTGAAAAGGTAGAGGTTTTCTCTGGTTTCCAACTTTCATAGTTGTCATGTAATTAGTCAAAGTAGGCAGTATTTCATTTGGACATTTTAGGTGAACACCATATGCACATGATTTACTATTAAAAATATCAAACCATTGATTCATGGTTTAAAAAAATCAGCGCACTCCTTCCAGCTTGGCGTTGTCGGAAAATTGTTCATACCGAACCATCTTATGGCCTCAACAACGTAATTAGACAAAGTTTGAGCTGCTAATGAAACTTTTTGGTGCTCAGTGCCAGAGGCATCTAAATGTTCTTGATCTAATCTAAAAGTTACTTTCAAGTCCTTGTTATTAAACATCACCAACTATTTAACAACACTTTCATTAAATACATGGCCATCGTGTATAATATCAGAATCGAGCAGGTGATTTCAAATTAGTTTAAGTAGATGAGCAGGATCGACGAACAAAAATTTTTAGATTTGCATTGCTTGGGTGAGGAGACCAACAATTATTATTCTGTAAAACGCCAACATAGAGAGCTTTATGCACAGAACTTTTACTAGAGCCAAGATCTGTTGTTAGTGCAACGATTGTAGATCCGGCTTCATATAATTTACCAGCTGTTTCTTTAATATTTTTAGCTGTTAAAGGCATGCTGAAATTATAATATATTGGTTGCCTTCATTTTTTTAAAAGTCCATGTACCATGCCAAACTGAACTGTCTTATAAGATCCCACTTTTTTCTCATGTACCATATCGATTTTGATATTTTGAGAAAAGTACAGTTCATCAAAAGATAATACGCATTCTTTCTCAATAGCGTATTGGTAATTTATTGCAGTCTAAGTATGATTTGTTTTATCTATTTACACTTGCCATTTTTTAGGTTAAGGTTATCGTTTTTACAAGCCTCCATCAATTTTTTTGAGGCATCTGGCTGCTAAGAAAAAGAAAAATATCTTATCTCGATGTTTTGCGGTTTTTTATTCCAATTAGAACACGATTTCACTGAGCAAGAGGGCATTTTTATACATTTTTAATTGGACGAGCAATTTTGTAAACACAGCTGACAACAGAATGAGCAGACTACAAAAATCACAATGTGGCGGAGCAGCGGATGTGCGCAGGAACATACTCAATTTGAGTCGATTGGGTCACACACCTCTTCTTCTTACATCATGAGTGGTATCAATAAAAGTGTATATACAAGTTGATGGTAACGAGAAAGTAAAACTCTACTACTATGTGTGTGTACAACGCTAAGGGCACTCATGCCCCTCGTATGGTAATTAACAGATATAAAAGTTCTATTCTAGAGAAAGTCTTGATAAATTATTCACAAGATTGGGGCATGGGAAACTCTAAAAGTGATTGGCAGACCACTGAGACATTTTATGAATACATATCAAATGTATTTTATCCTTGGGCAATTGTGAATGAGCTTGAGTTTCCTATAGTGATTCACTTAGATGATAATTTATCCCGTGCTTCTTTACCACTGATAATATTCTGTAGAGATCTTAATATTAAAATCATTAAGTTGTTTCCTTGCCCAACTTACATATCTCAACCTTTAGATGTGTCTATATTTGCACCTTTCCAAGCCAGATGGTAGAAAACTGTCAACACGAGAGAATCAGATAATAATATAAGTCATCTTAGAAAAGAACATTGTCCGAATGTTATCAAACTGACACTTAAGAATATGAGAGATAAAGCTTAAAAAGTTAAGAGTGGCTTTAAGAGCTCTGGATTATGGCCTCATAACAAAAATGCTATTGATTGTGATATATTTAGTAAAAGCAAGAAAAAAAAGCCATAATAACATCAGATATAGCTCTTCATTAAGTAAATAGTGGCTTTTGGAAGAATTTAAAAAATCTCTTGATTAAAAATTACAAAACGATTTTAAAGTATCTGAGTCAAGTGGAATATGGAATCGTTATAAGAAATTCGAAGGTTTGCTTGAGTATTGGATAAGACTAAAAGAAAAGATGGATGCAAATTCAAAGAGCATAGGAAAATATGATTAAGAATCAGCTTCTACGCAATCAAAAGAGACTCTCTTTACCTCATTTATATTATAAGATAGTAGAACAATTGTAGTTACAATGATTTTATTTTTAACTTTTTTTATTTGTACATTTTTTTTGGCGAAAGAATCAATTATTGTACTTTAATCGTATTTTCACTTTTAGAAAAATATTTATTTATTTTTTATTACATTTTTTTTATACATTTGATTAGAACAGTTAAATTTGAACTTTGATAAACGTTTCATAAGACACACTTTATAGCTAGAATTTGATTTTTTTAACTTACTTAGTTTTGAAAAACTTTTAATTTTTAAAAATATAATTATGTTTAATATTTTTGCAAGAATAAAAGGTTTATACGTTTTTTTAAAGCAATTTTTAACTAATAAATCATCGAGCACGGAGGTAGTTCTCATCGACGAAGAAATTCCACTTGCACTAGTGACAGAACGGTCACACATTGTTTGTTCTATTAGTAGTTATAGATAGTTAATTCGGGATAAGATTAAAGATTGAGATATGGAACAAATACCTGTGATTGATAAGGATACTGTAAATATTTTGGAGTCTAGTGGCAGTTTCACCTTATCCAATGATGATGAAATAGAGTATGTTGATTCTTTTGAAGAACAAAATATCAATGTGTATCGATCAAGTGGCTTGACCAATAATTCAAATGAAATCAATAAAGAATCAACTTTAAAAATGTACTAAAAGTAAATACATATATTTTTATATTTTTGATTAAAAGTTTAACTTTACTTTTTTTTTATAATTATATTTCTTAGGCGAAACTTCATTGCTGCGCAATCCTACCCCAACTGTTAGTCAAGATAAGTAAAAATCATTTACCAAGGATGACATTAATAAAAAAATCATGAATCCCAAACAGGCACCCAATAAAAACAAAAAAAAATATCATGAAGGTCAGTCCAAGCGTTATTTTTCCTTATATATTTCTTGTACTTTAAAAGTACCTCATTTTGTTGCAATATTTTCATTTACTTAGTGGTTCTCTTAAACGTAAACGAATCTACGATTGTTTCTAACCACCCGCCGATTATTTACCTAAAATAAAGAAAAAATCTTCAAAAATCTAAAAAGCCTAAGACGGTAGCAGCTCAGCATCGAAAGAGTTTCGGGACTTGTGTATTTAACAAGAAAATCAGAAAAAACAGAAGGAATTAGAAGCACAAGAAAAAAGGATGCGTCAAGCATAAAGGAAAAAATTGTTGATGAAAAAAAGAAGGAAATGAAAGAATCCAAGGAAGCGACAAAAGGTATTGACGATAGATTAAATTAATTAAATGTTAAAAGATGTAAAACCGAGCCACAGGAATTTTAATGGTTTTGCCTAAGTTCAAAAAAACTTAAATCGTTCTTTGTATACAAATAATTTATAATGCTTAGTAATAAAAACATCTTATTAACAAATACAAATTTGTTTCCTTAAACATTGTAAAAATATATAATATTTACCATACGTAAGTTTTTTTTTTTTTTTAGGTGTAACAGTAACTTTTTGCGTGGCTCATAATATAGACATACATCATGGGCCAGGTGGACAAAGTAAAAACAGAAGGCCCCTAGTATATACAAAAAATGACACAGATTTTTATTTAATTAATTTTTTTCGTGAACTTATTTTTATCATTGTTGCTGTAGAAATTTGTTCTCTAGAGTCTAGCGCTTCAAATGGTTCTAAGACATCAATAGTTATTTATTAATTTTTTTCAAATCGATGGATAATCGAAATGTCGTCGAGTAACTGGCCTATAATACGTACCTTGACCTTATAAGCATCGAGTATATCTGGTTATTTGGTTGTAGGTACTTGAGTTCTATCATATTTTTATTTCATACTGAGCTAGAGCGTACGGTTCTGTTGTTATCTTTTCATAACTCTTGTAACTAACGGTTCGTTTTATTGTTCTGCATCTGTTTATTTATTAAACTTGTTGTGCGGGAAAAATAAAAAATTTTAAGTGGATGTAAAGGATCGGCTTCGGCTACATCCGACTGTTTTCGTCAATATTTGACGATGTTAGAGGGCTATCGTGAGATGGTTTGTCTGTAATTGAAATTATTTGTCTTTTTTTGGGCGGGGTTCTGCGATATGGTGTCGTTTGGGTGACTTCGGCCATCTTCGTCTATGAAAATAAGCATCAAGTCAGAATTTCTACGTTTTTGGGGGGGAGACAGGGGTTGATTAATCCTGAAAATTTTATAAGTTTTTGAGGGGGGTCGATAAATCCCGATAATTTTTTATGTTTTTAAGGGGAGATCGAGGGCGCGTTAAGGGGGAGCTCAGGGGGGCCAACGAAAAATTGAAAAAATGTTTTTTTCGTAAAATTACGGAGAAAACGATTGATTTTTTGAGGCTGGTCAGGGGGGTCGATGGAGAGATAAGGGGGTGTTGAGGTTGGACACAAGCAAATATTGATCACTTAAAACCCATAAAAATATAACGCATTTACCCGTTATTTGGGGGGGGGGCTGAGGAGGGGGGGCGTAATATTTTTAGTCTTTATTACTGTATGTACAGTAACACCTATAGCCACTCTCAATACTTCTGCACGATGGAAGTCGTGATGTGGCTGTAATAATGGCTTAACAGGGCCTTTATTACAGCTAAATTACACAGTAAAACATGTATTTTTAAATTTACTAGATTTATTCGTGAATACCAACTCGACCCATAATAAATGTAGTACATTTACTACTTTGCTTGTAATATACTCAGTCGTCTGATTTGTCCTTTTTGGTAGTTTTATTAAGATACACTGTCTTAAACTGCACTTATGTAACGCTGTATTGCATCAGAGAAGTAAGTGATACAACGCAATGCAGTCCCTGTTGTGACGTCAGGCTTGCTTGGCGTACATGCACCAGTTTATGGGATAGTAGTGGCGAAAAAGAACGAACGTTATTCTAGTGGATGTTAAAAAATAAGTTTTAAATTTTTCCTTTAGGTATAGCTTTTGCTTAAATGCTATACTTTAATACTCATATATTGATTAAAATTTTTATTTGAATAAATTAAAAAATTTACATTTTCATGATTAACAATTGCAGAAAGCGAGAAAAATAATATAAAATAGTTTCTTTTTCCGAACAAGGTTATTCCTTTTTATGGTGTGAAACAATGTCTAATTCATGATTTTGATTACTTTCTTAAGACATTATGTAGGTAATATTATGTCACGCACGAGAGAAAGAACGTGAGACTTACATTATTCTATCAACATAAAAAGGAGCTATAAATAATTTAAAAGATGGAATTGCATTTAAAAAAAAATTATTCAAAAACATGCTTAAAAAAAACAGTTTCAGTGAGCTTAATATAATGTTAGCTAACATAACATTTTAGTATATTAATTCACAGTATTTGCCTATAATATAAATCTATTTTTTCATGCATACGAGTATATAAAACCAATCGTAGTATTCGCCAGTCAGAAAATTTTCATGGATGCATTGCGATATAAATTAATTATATTTTCTGACTTTTTAAATTGACTAGTCCTGAGGCTGGGGCTCCTCTCGTCGGTGAAGCCAAACAACCCTACAATAACTATGTAATCTTATTTTTTTTTGCCGATGAATACGAATGTTTTGTTTAGAAATCGTGAAAGATGGTGCATTTTATTTAAAACGCTATTGTTCAAACAAATAACAAAACTGTAATTTTGGAACAAAAAACGTTTTTTTTCTTATCACGCCTTTAGTATTTTCGGCTTTGTTTTTTCGGTGACTCCATCTGATATGCTAACAATATGCACAAATTTAATGCTATAAAATTTTATTTGACAATTGGTTCTTAACTCAAACAGTACCTATAAATCATACTTTAATATCTTAATTATATAGTACAATAAAATAAGCCTCTACTAATATTACTAATTTAGAACAGTAATAAAAAGCCTTCATTGAAATTATATTCCATTAGACTAAGCACTTACATTAGCTTTTAACGTTTTACATTTCAATAATTTATCTTTAAAGACTTTTGAATTACAGAACACTATTTAATAATTCTGTAATAAATTTGGATTTGAAACTGGAATATGAATTGAAAATTTTTCTAAAAATCAAATACTTCATCGTAAGTCATAATCAGATGGGGGAGGGGTGGGATAGCACAGATCGTGCAAGGGGCAAAGCCCCACTAGTATGTATGCAAAGATGGATTATTAAAAACATTTATGTATCCATTCACGCGTCCAGAGGTAAGTACGCACATACATAAATTTATACATATATGGATACATACATTCGTACATACACACATATTGTACATACATACACACGTACATATGGACGTACATACATTCATACATACATAAGTACATACATACGTACACATATACATGGATGGATCAGTACAGACATACACGGACAAGTATTAACTTTTACGATGCCTACGCATACACATACATTTATGCAGCCATACGTACGTAAGTGTTTACGTATACGTATTCATACATACACTGAAAAAGCTATGGGCCGCCCCAGCACCCGCAACCTTGTGGAAGTAATGGTCTCACGTGCGTAGCGCACAGGCAGCACTATAGGGGGTGCAGGCAGCACCAAACGTAGTCTATAGTACGTACTACTGCGGCCAAGCGATGAGCTCACCGTGGTGTCGAATCCACCCCACGCATGGCAGGCCGCAACGACTTTACTATGGAGAAAGTACCTTCTCACATGTTGGCGGCTGCTGCCGACTATACTTTTTTTAATATACATACATCAATATGTACATACACAAAAATACGTACATACATACATAAATACGTACAAACATACATAGATACAGATGCATTTACTAGTGGGGCTCCACCCCCTGCGCACTCCGTGCACCAACCTCTCAAAAGTTTTAATAAAAGATCTCTAGTGATTATCAGATCAAAGAAATAATTAGAAGATAGAAGTAAAAAAATTTTCAGTTATACTATACATATAATTACGGCAATTGACGTAAACACAATCCTACAAATTCGCCTATATGATTGTTATGATCAGAAGTTTTCTGAGACGACAAATTGTTTATAGATCTATTTTACATATATTATGTTGAAATATATGTCAAATGTAAATTTTGTGCTACAATGTTTTAAAAAAGAACAAACAGACTGTACTTACTCTAACAATGGAAAAATCTGTTCAAGTTCTTTGAGTAAATAAAACAGAAATAAAAAAAATTTTGTAAGAGGATAAAAGTTTTGGAATTCTTATCAAGTTTTATATTAATATTTTGAGTTTCAAATCTCTGATGAGATATGAAATTAAACGGAAAAAAAATCGACTTAGAACATTAATAATTTTGGAAAAATTTGTCACGGCAGAGAGTGTCAGATATTTTTTTTTTTCAAAAATACACAGATCAGAGAGGAAATTAGATATCGGTGTGGAACTTTAAAAACATTAAAGGTTATTAGTTGAGGAATATAGAAAAACTATAAAAAAATATTTTTTAGGTTTGAAACAATTCTTTTTAAACTAAAATTTAGAAAAAGTACGTCAGTAAGCAAATTTAGGAACATGTCAAAACTTTGATAAATATCATGAAAAAATCCCATAGCGCCAAATCATATACATTCACATTGAATTGCCAATGTACAGTAACTTTCTAAGTAGAAAATGATTTTTTTAAGAAAAAGTGTTTAACAATAACATACATGCAACAAATCTCTAAGAGCAGAATGTAGGGAATTATCGTTTCTGACTCTGGATTACAAAAGAATTTAGATCTTTGCGTGTACTCTAAATATAGACTAAAAAATAATCTAAAATAAATTTATCTTAATAAATGACCACGATTTGTCGATCCTATCGTATTTTTGATAATTTTTACATCAAGATATTCAGGATAAAGTACTGATTATTTACCAAGCTGTTTTATTAACGATCAATTAGTCACAGTGCTGCAATATCATTTATACAGATTATTCTATCGACCTATAGTGAAAAATTTTGTCCATTATTATACAACGTAAATTAAATCAATAATTTTTAAACCTCCATACATTTAGATAGTACGTAATATACTACATTATTTATGAAATAACCAAAAAAATTTAGAGATAAAATGTTATAAAGGTTTGTTAGATGCAGTGTAGAATAGTACATTGAAAATTTTAGCTTATTTAAAAAAAAGCAAAGATTTGAAATCTGTATAGATTACACAGCCTCACAAAAAAAAAAAGAAATCGTTCAGCTGACTAGACCATGTTTATCTTATCTTTTTTTGGTCGCCTAATTCGAATCTGAGGTCTGTTTTACTCTATCACCCTTGATTTTTTCATAACCTCAAAAAATTAGCCTGAAATTCCAGTAATTTCTCTACACAAAAAAAAATTTTTAGCTGACTAGACCATGTTCATCATGTGTTTTTTGGGTCGCTGAGTTCGAATCCCAGGTCTGTTTTACTCCATAACTCTTTGGTTTTTCATAACCTCAAAAAGTTAGCCTAAAAATCCAGTAATCTCTCCACAAAAAAAATTATTTTTCTGACTAGACCATGTTCAACTTATATTTTTTGGGTCATTGAATTCAAATCCTAGGTCTGTTTTACTCCATCACCCTTTAGTTTTTTAAAACCGCAAAAAATTAGCCTAAAAATCCAATAGTTTTTACTTACTTTCATCCATCGATTCTTAAGTACAAAAAAACAATAACTACTTGAACCCTAAGTCCTTTGATCCAAAAAACCCAAATCTTATAATACTTGAACCCTGAAACCTCCTTACAACTTAACAAGTTGACGTTAATACTAGCTTGGCTCTATCAATATTTCTTATTTCAATGGTTTAGCTCAATATTGACGGAGTAAAGCCGAACTCCGATTCGAAATTAGTAACCCCAAAAACATAATATGAACACAGTACAGTCAGAAAAGCATTTCATTGATTTTTCTGGGGTATGAGATTATAGTGTTAAGTTTTTAGGAGGTAAAGAGGTCAAAATGTTATAAGATTTTATTTTTTTGGATCAAGGGGCTTAGGGTTTAAATAGTTATTGTTTTTTTGTTCTAAAGAATCGATGGATTGAAGTTGGATTAAGTTCGGAGAAATGACAGGATTTTAACGGTGATATTCTTGTGGTTAAGTAAAATTTAAGTGTGATGGAATAATACAGATCTTGTTTTAAAATTCAGCGACCCAAAAAATATTAGATAAATATGGTCTAGTCAGCTTAACATTTTTTTTTTGTGGAGAAGTTACTAGATTTTTAGGCTAATATTTTAAAGTTATAAAAAACTCAAGGGTGATGGTGTAAAGCATACCTTGGATTCAAATTAAGCGCCAAAAAAAATATAAGATAAACATAATCTAGTCAGCTGAACAATTTTTTTTTTCGTGGTGCTGTGTTACCATCAACATACATAAGTGGACCGAGATATATGCCAGAACTTCATCCTGCTGCAATGTCTATTCTAATAAAATGTGGTGGATCAGATTCATTTATAACAGCAACGTGAAATTATAAGTGAAAAAAATTAAAATAAGTGTTGACATTTTTTCCAATAAAAACGACGTTAAATGATATACCTAATATTATAGATTGATTTTTTAAACAAAATTTAAATAAATTTTAAATGATATAAGAGATCAAAATATTCTATTAGATTATTAGCTTATAATTGATCGAACATATGCTTCACGGTCCTCATACTAAACCTAGCCCGAGTTGAAACGATTGGAAAAAAAATTTATCAACAATTTTTTAAAAATTTTTAGTGAAACAAACATTTAAAATTTTTGTTACTGAAATAGAAGTTTCATAGGAGTTTAAAATATTGTGCTTGAATGTAAAGTACAAAATATATATTGATGACATCTACAAAGGAAGAGATTAAGCATATATTGGAATTAAAAAAATCTTATGCTCATGATTGAGAAATTTTTGGTCATTTGAAAAACATCCTATCGAAGATATTATCGTCCAAGTAAAAAATGCTCGGACATCACATGATTTATTATTTATTGTAGAAGTCACGAGGTGGTAAATTCAGCAAATAATCTCAAAAATAGACAAAAAATAGATTTCAAAGAAACTAAAACTAAAAGTACACTGTAAAAGTGGCTAACATATCTTACAGCTTGATTGAAATTGAATGGAATTAATAATTTTTGTATATAAATACGATGTGTGAGTATACCGGAAAATCATATTTCTAATAAAATGAAAGATTGTTTTTAAAGTATTAATAAATAAGATAAAGAGCGCAACATCGTTTGATGGTTTCAAAACATACAACAGAATAATATACACAAATTTTTAAGATACAGAAATTTCTATGGAATCGGTTGACCATGACTCTGAAATAGATAACATATTCAAAAAAGCTAGAACAGGTATATTATCTTACCAATGACACAATCTTCTGCTTGGCTTTTAGTTTTAAAAATATTCAAGGTAATTCAATTTGGCGCCAATATAGAAAATTATTTTACTTAAGGCTTTATTGATAAAAAAAAAAATCGTGCTCTTTGATACATAACTTAAATTTTTTAATTGAAAGAGAAACCTGGCTTATTGTACAATTTACCTATGGCAACAAATATTAGGCCAGACGAAAATTGTGATACTAAAAAATTGCTTTCGTACGCTAATTTTCCATTCTGTGTGCAATCAATTGGATAAAGATTAAGTTAAAATTTATATAATGGCATGGACTGGAATAACGTCAATATTACGTCCTAAAGGAATAGTGACAGATTTTTTCGTTTACGTTAGGATTGAAATAATTTTAAGAGCTCAGTTTTTAAATAGTTGACAGACCTTAGCGTGATTTATATTCATGTAATACAAAGATCTTTTTTAGAACTAATTTTTTTGTGTTGGGTGGAGATTTTCGTGAGATTCGTCTTATTTTAAAAAACAATAATTAAAGTATGATAATACTTCTTGCATGGATTCTTTGTGGATAGGCGGTTACGAACAAAAAAAAGCAACTGTAGAATATCCCAAATCAAGACACAACAGACAGCTACAAGATTAAACTGTATGCTGACGGGTAGGTTCGTTGCTCAGCACAGAAAAATTTTATATTTGTGTCACCTTAATAATAGCGATTTATCATAATATTAATGATAATTTGATTGTTAGATCTTTGACTCATCACAGCTATAAGACTGCAATCTATAGTCAAAGATATCTTTATTGATTTTCACGGGTTACTAAAAATAAAATTCTCCCTCATACTTACATACCCAAGTGCAACAATCATTCTTCTCTTCGTTCGTCTAATGACATTGAAAATAATCACCATATGGAAAACAATAATGATTAAAAAAGACATGCATATTGTCTACAAGGGTAGGGTTTTTTTTAAATCAGCGCTTACAAATGTTTTTACCATAGATATGAATTGTTCTTTATTTTTATTATTTTATTAGTCTAATATAAACTTTAATATGCATATAGGTACTTTATTATTTATTTATTCATCGAGCCCAACTAAATATTTTAATCATTTTCCAGAATGAAACAGAAATGTTATATAATATCCTTTTTTGACAGAAAGAAACAATATATAATCTAAAACGAAGTACGTATCTGCTGAGCAAGATCTACTGGGCGACAGCATACGTGCCGTTTGATGCCCTGAATTTTTATTTTTACCGACCACCGGAGATTTATATAGTCCTTTAATTCGTCAAGAATCTTCTATTCGACCGACCGATAAATATTTCTGTACCCCTCTAATTTATCGGAACTACTCGTTTTTACCGACTGACCGGCATTTGCGTGGTAAACATATATGGATTAGTTATCTGCACAAAACTTTCTTTTAGAACAGGTCGCATCTTAAGACTTCTAGAGTGTTCGGAAGTATTCGGAAATCTCTTGGAGCTTCTTTGCCTAAAATACGGATATAGTTTCTGTTCCACCAGAGGGTTAAGGATACCTGGGGGCCCAGAGGCCGAACTTCTGAGGCAGTACCGGTTAACGATTTTGCTCACATTTTTCCCGGGAGAATCGCTAGGCTCACTCTTGTCTCAAGTAATCTCGTTTCAATCAGCCGCAATACCTCTTCTCTCTCTTGGACTGGACTCAGGTGTATTACTCCACATTGCACTAAATGGACTCCGAGAGGATCCCGGGTGCCAGGTCGCGGAGAAAAGAAAATTTTTGAAACCACGTTCGCTCGTCAAAACGAACGGTGGCTCAATATCTCCGCGATCAGCTGGTGTGAGCTCCCGAGGGAAGACTGACTCGGTTAGTAACGTGCCCTGCCTGTATAGCCACACTTTGCACTATCTCCCATGGGTTACTTCTTTCTCCTGCCTTTACACTCTAGCGGTTGCGTGACGTAATTTATGCGCACGTGCGATCTGTATATTTACATTTGAATAGTTGACTGTTTCTTAATGCGAAGTATTATAATATAAATTTATCATGAACTGACCCGTTTCAAGTCCTTTTTATATGCAATGGCATTAAATAATATCACCCGTTTTATATAGACAAAATTTTGAAAGCTATTATTAGAAATTGGAGAAGAAAGAATACAATTATATAAATTGTCGGAAAAGTAAAAAAGCAAATAATGTTTGCTTCAAAATTTTAGGTCAAGATATTTGTTCAATAAAGACAGTTATACTTACTTCTTAAAATGAATAACTTACATTTTTTACGTGAAATCTACATCGTAGATAGCAATCATAAAAATATTTAATTTTTTCAAATACCTTTTTATTTATTTTTTTTAAACGCCCAAGTTGCAAAACGAGACAACTTGATTGTTTTCAAACTTTCATCAACTGAATTAGGCGGGCCGACAAGCGTCATCGTTATAAAGAATTTAGGCATTTTTGAGCTTGTTCTTCTCTAGTAGAAGCAGAGTTATAGACTTGTTTAGTTTGAAGCACATCGTGAAAAATTTACGAATTATAAAAAAAAAAAAAGAAATGGTTTCTTATGAGATAACCTATTATGTATTACATCATGTAATGCGAAAATTATTTTGATGGATGTTCAACGTTTAAAAAGATATGAATGCTGTCTAGGGTGGACGTTAATCCAGCCTTGACGTAGTAGAGTGTATCATAAAAACACTTTTTTCAGCTTGTACTCAAAAAATCACAATGTTTTCTTTTTATCTGGGGTAGAACGATTAGACAAGGTTAAACATGGTAAAAATAGGTGATTTTCTATTTGATTATTAACGATTGTTCAAGCTAAAATTTTAAAAAATTTTAAAACTTTGCTAACAATTTAAATTATTTAGTCCACGACGAGAAAAAAGTTTTTGTAAGTTTTTTTTATGCGATCCCACGCTGAGCTCCAATGAGCTCACTTTGAAAATCAGAGCTATAGGGCTACTGGCAAGGACCATGATTAAAATATTCAATTAGTTGAATTTTTTTATAATGCTTTCGTATAAATTTATCATATCATACAATTATATTCATTGTGCCATATAATTGACGAACATATTGCAAAATTAGAGGAAAAAAATACAGCGCTGGATTAGCAATATCTTCAAGGTGGTGTAAAAATTTGCTAAAAATTTTATTCATGTAAATTGTGTTCGAAATTGAATTAAAAATAAGTTTGAAAGTAAGTTTTTCTAAACCCAATAACAATAACAGAAAAATCGAAAAAAACTCATGATACTTTGAAGGGGCTGCAGGATGCTGTGGTAGTGGTGGGGGATTTGATATTCTATCCTATAAAGATTACGTATAAATTAATTGGCTTCATCCTAATTTAGCGAGATCATTTTAAAAGCCTGCTGGGTGGTGGGAGAGGTTACTACAAAAATGTGGCGGGGGTGGGGGCAGAGAGGAAGAATAAAAATCCTAACCTAACAAAGAAATTAAACGATTTTTACGTTTTTTTTCTTAAGTGGGGGGGGGGGGGGCTGTGGGTGCTGCTTTAAGCGTGAAAAGGTGTAGTGAAAATTGTGTTAGAGATGGAGGCATGGTATTTAGATTCATGTTAGAGTGAAGTGGAACACTAGGACACTATAAATCTCACGGAAAATTTCGACAAATTTCGCCCTATATTGAGGGGAGGTTGCAGTGGGATGCTGAGGCGGTATAAGGAAGTATGGGGGGCGGTTATCGTCCAACCCACCGAAATATTTTCTTAATATAGGAAGATGTATATACATATGTATACATATATGTTTACATGGATGTGTGTATTAGATATCCTGAGGCATGCATACATGCATGCACAAGTACACAAACAGACATTAATAAGAAAATGTATACATGTAGTAACAATACATACGAACATACACGCCGGCATACTCACATACAAACGAACATTTATAGATACATATATGCATACATGAACACATACATACTTCCATACCTGTATGAATTCATATATAATTATACGAACATGCATAAATACGTGAAAACGTACATTTACAAATACGGATACAATAATTCAGGTCTATATATATTAGGGTGCCCGCTATTGACCAATTTTGACTTTTTTAACATATACCCCCTGGAATCTCTTCGTTGTATCCTAAAATGATAATCCGTACCCTAAAAACGCAAAAACATATCTATCACGTGTTCCAAGACGTAGTTTCATTTCCCATTTGAATAGCATAGGATTTTCCAATTTCAGCTTTGTTTGATTTTTCTGACCACTCTAAATATTTTTTCTGGATTTTTAAATCATACTATTAAATTACGTATTACTTGGACTTAATTTGTCGATTTATTCCAGCTCAATATGAGCACGATGAAAAAATTCGATTTTGGCCTACGAAGCCTTCAAAGAACAAAAAATCCAATGTATGAAATTTTTTCAACTTTCTTATTTTAAGCTGGAAAAAATTAAATAATGGAATCCAAGTGATATGTAATTATGGTATGATTTAAAAATTCAGAAAAAATACTTAAAGTGGTCAAAAAAATCCAACAAGGTTGAAATTTGAAAATCCTATTCAATTTAAATGGGAAATGAAATTGCGTCTAGGGGCACGTGTTGGATCCAAAATTTTTGGATTTTCGGAGATTGGATTATCATATTAGGATAAAACAAAGAGATTTCAGGGGGTATTTGATCATAAAGTCAAGATTGGTAAATAGCGGACACCTTAATATACATGCATGTATGCACTTATTTCCATCAGTGCTTACGCCTGCGGCAGAAAAACTGTCAGGTTACCATAACCAAAATTTTATTACATGGTAACCTGACAGCAATTCTCTTGCAGTCAAGATCACTGATGCCCGCATATGTACATACATAAATACATGTATGCATACATACAGACATCGTATTGTACGTTCATGCATACTTTTACGCATACACGCATGCATACATATACAGTCACAGACATACATACAAAGAAATATACGTGCATACCTTATATAATCGTACATACACACATTGATGATACATGAATATATAAAAACGCTCATGCATACATATATGCATATTTACATTTTTACATGGATGAATACGTAGAAATTATTTTTGTTGAATTGGTATCAACAGACACACTCGACTTTTGCGACCAATGAGCGCGTAACTGTTCTTTGTGGCGTCTGGAGGGGGCCCACACAGACACATATGCTGAGTCTACTGAGTGTCTAGAGTGATATTATTGTTTCTTGTATGTACACATATATTCTTTTATGGCCGTGTATGTGGCCACCGCTCCTGACGTTTTCCCAAGACAAGGGGCTTGAGCTCCTCTGAAGCACTCGTCTATGCCTACTGTTTGGTTAACAGCAGGTTGGCACGCATCTTCGCACGGCTTGTTATGTCAGAGTCAGCTTGTCATTGGCACCTTTTGTAGCGTCGTTCTAAAAGCTCTTAGCCGCCATTTCGTCTCGCCTTGTCCCGGTTCGACAGCCTTATTTCAGACCTTTTAAAGGGATTATAAGTAACGCTTTGTTACACACTTTTTTGAATTACAAACTTGTTAGTTAAATAAAAAGTGTATTTCCCGTTAAATAAGAATAATCTCTCGTTTTATTTGGTTTTTGTGGCTATTCGAGATCTGAATCATTGTCGTATTGTGATTTCTTCCTCGCAGCTGAGAACAAATTTAGTGTAAGAATGTAATTTTTTATACTTGAATGAATGATATTATATTGTTCGTTTGGATAACAATATGGTTGTCATATATTCTTGATGCTTATGAAAAATTTAAGCATATAAATTTTGTCCAATTTGTAAGTGTTCGATATACGACATACAAACGATAAATAATAGATTGCATAATTGATTCAAGGCCTAATCAGCATCAAACTTGTTAATTAAGCGAAAAAAAAAAATATACTGATACATGTATACCAACATACAAAAATTTATGAATTTTGACGCTTATGTAGGCGAACAGTCATGAATACATACATCCATGCATACATACAGGCTTACATATATGTAGACAATCAAAAATATATGTGGACATACATGCATACATACAGGAACAGATACATATGACAAAAATACATAGGTGAACGTATACATTTCTACATGCAACAATACATACGTATGTATGAACATACGTAAAGACCTACATACATAAATACCTTAATACGTAAATACATACTGATGAACACACATACATACGTAAGTACATTAATTGGTGCCCTGAAGAAAGAAAAGCTTAGCTCACGTTTGTAGGAAAAAAAACTTAGCTCACGAGGCCGAAGGAAGACTAGCCTTGCCCCCCTTGTTCGGTGGAAGACTAGCTTAACTCAGCGTAGTCAAACATAAGCTATAGCACTACTTGCCACACTCGGAGGGAGACAAGCTTTGCTCAAGGCGCCCGGAGGAAGAGTAGCTTTGCAAAACGCTTCTGATTGTTTCATAAATACTTTTAAACATAAACGTAAATTATAAATTAAATTAATACAAATCATAGATTAATATATTATAGTAATATTTATATGTACGTGATTAGTTCCACCATTTTGTATTTTTTTGCATTTATACAGAATACGACACGGTGGAATATTGTTGATAAAAAAGTGTCTACACTTTGATAAAATTTGTGTAAAAATTAAGCGCTGAGTGCAAGCAGTTGCGTAATAATGTACTGGAGTATTGTAATCGAGATAATAATGTCGAGGGTATAAGGAGTATTCAAAACTATATGATTTTTGCTAATATCTCGAGATTGTTCTCAGTCAGTAGGTTAATTTATTCGTAAATTAATTTTTTGTCAAAAGCAGCATACAAAATTCAAGGACATTTTAACAGATATTCTAAAAATCACTAAAATACATTATAAATAAGCTTTAGTGAAATAAATTGGAAGCATATTACATTTATTATAAAAACTTCAATAATTAGCATCAGAAAATATTAAAGAATATTATGTACACAAGATTTTCTTTTTCGGAAAAAGAAGTGTAACTACGAGCAATGTGTGTGTTGTATAATGCTTTTTATAATTTTAAAGATGAAAATTTTATTTAATATTCCGGGTTCATTTGAATGAATAATTAAAAAAATTGTCTTATATTATGATAAAAATTTCAGCTGATATACTAGAAAGGTATTGAGCATTGGAATCGCCATACTTGGCATTTTAATAATAATAATAATAATAATAATAATAATAATAGTGATATTAACTATGACAGTAATAATAATAATAATGTTGATAATAATAATTAAATCAATTTATTAATAATACATAAGAAATTATTAGAAAAAGTAAAAGTTACATTTAGAATTTATTGAGTAAAATTACTCTTCTAAATGCAGTGAGTCAAGCTATTCTTTTTCCGAGCGCAGGGAGCAAAGCTAATCTTCCTTCGAGCGCCGTGAGCAAAGCTAGTCTCCCTCCGAGCGCCGTGAGCAAAGATACTCTTCCTCCATGCGCCGCACCGTTAGCATAGCTAGTCTTTCTCTGACCTCGTGAGCTAAGCCTTTCTTCCTTCAAACAAGGTTAGCAAAGCTAGTCTCCCTTCGAATGCAGTCAGCAAAGCTACCTCCGGTCTGATAAACTAAGCTTTTGTTCTTCCGGGGCGCAGACATGACCTGATGCATGCTTCAGTACATAAATATCTGCATAAATACATGTAAACGTATATACGATTATGCATGCATAAGTACAATTATACGTAACTTGATAAACATATGCGAACTTACGTACGTTCATACATGCACACATAGACACATACTTACAAAATACCTACGCACATACATGTATGCATATATGCAGATACGTTCGTATATACATACATGTGTATGTACATTCATACCAACATACACATACATGTATACGTATATTCATAAGCACATACACGCGTATATAACTACGTAAATAAAACATCTAGGAATTCAGACGTACTTACAAACTTACACATATTGTCTTTAGTTCCCGCCAGACAAGGTATCATCACGTTTTTGAAGTAAAAGGTGCTCTCTTGGCACTACAGAAAAATAGTTTATACTTATTGTAGAAGCTTATTATCTCTGATATCATTTAGTGTGCAAAAAACCAGGTAGTTATTTATTTTCTGACCCGACATACAACCATTATTCTGTGATACATATACAAACTAAAGCATGTGTACATATACAAGCGAACATACATACACACATGAACCTATGTATGATAACATGTGGATATGGATACAGACAAACATTTTTCACATATACACATACATCCGTATGTACCTGTATACATTTAGCCATATAATCTTGTTCTTATGTATATGCAAGCGTAAATTATTGCATGCGTACCCTCAAAATTACATACATACGGACAGACATGTATGCATTTACAAAAACGAGCATGCAAACTTGCATCCCAGTATACATACATACTTGTATCGATGTATACATACATACAAATATACATGAGTCAGTACAATAATTCATAACTGCATGCAAATATACATACATTACTTTGTACAAGCAAATATTCATAAGTATACATACGTAGACGCATGCAGGCATTTATCAATAAAAGCATACATGCATAAATATTTACGAAAATACACACACATACGCATAATAATGTAGATATAAACTAACAAACCCGCATCCATCTACGAATACATAAATATACGTACATGAATACATTCATACACACACGTACACTGCCAGATTAACATACATGCACAATACGTGCATGCATGCATACATACAGACATTCATATAATCATCCACTAATACAAAGATACAGTCACACATACATTCATACATATATAAATATTCATATGTAGCAACACTTAGATACATTCAGACGTGCACGAATACATACAAATATTAACTGGTACATACCAATTTTTCAACATATCTTTGCATGCTTACGCGCATACATGCATGCATCCATGCATACGTATATAAACAGATCCATACAAACATACATATAAAAATAAATACTGACTTACATACATATTTAGACATGCCGACATACGGGCATACATACATGCAATTGTATAAACATATGTACATATGTGCATTCATACACACATACATACATTCAAACATACGTGAGTGCGTGTCTTTATTATTACATACAAAGTTCCAAAATATATACGTACATACGTAGAATAATTAATAAATCTATGCATTCTCACTCACATACGAACATGCATACATACATGCATAACAGCCTACACACATACATACATACATTAGTTTCAGTATGTAAACATACAATAATGTTTGAATACATATATCTAATTATGCATGCTTGCTTATATACATACAGACATACTTACGCCATACAAACATTTACACGCACTCAGATATATAAATAAGTACCAAATATACACGTATATGTATATATACATTTGCCTAGCACTAAATTTTTTTTTTTTACTAGTTCCAGGTAAGAATCACTTTTATATACCTAATAAATCATGCGCGTACATTTTTTAGATCCTTAAGATATGTATGTTACAGTTAAAGCCCGGAATCAGATAAAGTTAGCATGAACCAATAGACTCTGGCTGAAGCTTTATTATGCAAATGACTTATTATTACAAGCAATAAATTTATTCTTCTTTTAAATATTGGTACTTTTTGTATTTTTTATTAATTGTACTTATCACAGAAATAAGTTTAAAAAAACAGATTTAAAAATCAAAATTAATTATTTGTCACAAAAATAGTCCAAAAAAACTTAAAAATCAGTTCAAGTAATTATTTATTTCTACAGGAAACACTTTTGTAACATTTTCAATTACACAGCACTCCAACAGATTTACATTTACATCTTTACATTATACATCCTTCATTACAATTGCAACATGATAAACCTTGACCTCCGAATTTCGATTAAGAATTTACCAATTGACACAATCATTTTTTTTCGAAAAAACCTTGTAAATATCAAGTAAATCAGCGTTTGACAGCGTAAACTGATTTCTCGAAAACTTCTCCTCAATGGTACCGTGTTCATTTCACAGTTTATAGTAACTGTCATCATCAATTTTAGAAACAAGCATGGAAATGTTTCTAAAATCTACTCACCATCTATCCACATCGAAAAAAGGCACTCTAACCGAATCTCAAAGCTTAAAACGGGGAACTTTCGAATTCAAATCGTATTTAGTATTATCATCATCATCATAATCATCAATGTCATAAGAATTATCATCATCATCGTCATCTACATCATCAGCATTATCCTTATCATTAAAATCAGCATCATCATTATCAACATCATTATCTTCATATTCATGATTAGTTTACTAATCATCACTAGGGGTAAACGCACCATCTACCGTACAATCGTAAATTCACTCTATTTTGTTAACATGATAGTAAGATAGTTTGATACTAAATATTGCCTCAGTAAAATTTTATTTGTTCTTTGGGATCTCAAGAAAGCTCAGTATTATTTTTAAGCGGTTAGAACTTAAAAAAAATGATTTTATATTAAAAAAACATTAAATAAAAGTCGTGTTCCTATTACCGTACCGCTGTTCTCATTACCGTACCCCATCTACCGTACGCGTTCCTAATACCGGACCCCATTCACCGTCTGATGACAGATTTTAATATAACCTCTATTTCTGTTCACAATTGCATGTTGATCTAATTGCCTGTTACAGCAATTATGAATCAGTTCAAAAATAATTAAAAAAAGAACCAGGATGAATTATTCCGAAGAAAGTATTGTACAAGCTCTAGATCAGATCGAGAAAGGAATAAATACCATTAACACTGTGTCAGCTAAGTATGGCATTCCTGCAAACACTCTAAGAGACAAAATGAACAAAAAATATTCAGAGAATGATCCAGGAATTAGTTCTGTCCTAACACAACATCAAGAAAATGATTTGGAAGAGTGGATTTTTGAAGCTGTCAGAAAAGGTTTTCCTATATCTAAGTTTGAGTTAATTCAAATTGTAAAGGATATTTGTGTTAAGCTTGGCAAACCAAATCCATTAATTAATAAAACACCTGGAAGAAAATGGTTCAGTTCATTCTTCTGTTACGTTTGCTTTGTTAAGAGTTACTGTCTCAGATACCCTTGTGACTATTTTTAGGTGTCTTTTTATGAATAAACTGAACTATTTTCTTCCAGGTGTATGATTACTGAATAAATTTGGTTTGCCAAGCTTAATACAAATATCCTTCACAGTTTGAATCAACTCAAACTTAGAAATAGGAAAACCTTTTCTGACAGCTTCAAAAATCCACTCTTCTAAATCATTTTCTTGATGTTGTGTAAGGACAGAACCAATTCCTGGATT
>JAPYYV010002260.1:0-22675 GCA_030522625.1 Copidosoma aretas | reverse complement strand
TTTGCGGGTCGGGTTAAAATAATCCTAGGGGCCTGAAATTTTTTGTGCACGAGTTTTTAGGTGCATAGAAGAGATTTAGGCCCGGCACTCATCAAAATACTAAAAAAAAAAATTAACGTCCACCCTAATATATATATATATATATATATATATATATACACTAGTGGGGCTTCGCCCCCCTGTGCTCTTCCCGCGCTAACCTCCCCCCCCCCCCAAAAAAAAAAATAATACGTAATAACTAAAAAAATAAACTAATTTTAAATTAAGGTTTGTGTAATACAAGTATTTGTCTAATACATCAATAGTTATAATGTAACAGATTCTGATTCTTTTCCAAGCATCTTATTTTAAAATTTTACAGCTATTGGGTCCAAAACATTCTCATTTGTTATATTGATAGTTCAATATTAAAAAAGTAGTATAAAAATTAACATAATATGGTTAGTATTTGTGTTATATTTCTTATACTTGTTTTACTCACCCTTTTTTTACATTTTTTCACACAAATAATTTTAACTAAAACTCATTGTATATTACGTATTTTCTGATGAATGTTGTTTCATTATAAAATGCATACACTATTTGACAAATACATAATATTGTTGGGTACACGGTTTAAAAGCCGAAGAATGTATGAATTGCCGCGCTTCAAAAGTGTTGCTATGCGTTGCTAGGTGTTATTTTGTTGTTGAAAAAATATTAGTCAGTCGAGCTTGTAGCCTCGAGCTGTTTACTTCTGTTGGTGTATTATCCTGGACGAGCCCCCAAAATGTTACAATTGCGAGTAACAATTAAAACACGTTATTTTATAGAAACGAAACCAAACTTTATTGAGAGAAGCGAACAGAAGTAAACAGCTCGAGGTTACAAGCTCGACTGACTAATATTTTTTCAACAACAAAACAACACCTAGCAACGCATAGCAACACTTTTGAAGCGCGGCAATTCATACATTCTTCGGCTTTTAAACCGTGTACCCAACAACATGTTAATAATTAATGAAAATGAGGTACAATAAAGTTTCTACTAATTTCATATTTGTATCAATTGTATATTTACTACGAATATGTAACATAATAGTATATCAAAATTAAAGCTATTAGGAGATGGAAAATATAAGTTCTTTCTTGTAGTATAAAAATGTACATATTTGTATTAGAATAAAAACCAAAGTACTAAAACTATACAACTTCTAAATTAAAAAAAAAAATTTCTAAGAAAATTCAATTTTTTCGACTCATGTTTGTATATTTAAAATATGTCGCTAAATAAAACTTGTTCTATTCTTTTTTTAAGGGACAAAGAAGAAAGTATAAATTTTTAATAAAAAAAATTATAATAAACATATTAGGCAAAAAAAAAATGAATGAATTAATTATCAAAAATTTCTTTTTCAATGTTTGATTTGTTCTCAGAATCATTCTGTATAAATATTTTTTCAGGATTTCTACATCTTGACAATAATACGTACAATTGACTATGAGAAAATAAAGGTATTTTGTAGTAAAAGCCTAATTTATCGAAACTCTGACCCTGTGATTTATTAATAGTCATTAAAAAAGCTAAAACTAAAGAAAACTGTTTCCTATACAGTGTAAAGGGCAAAGACCAGTGTTTAAAGTTATCCTTGGTATGAATACTTTATTACCTGATTCATCTCCTGTCATTATTTCGGCTTCTAAATTATACTTGAATAATTTTGTAATATGTAATCTTGTGCCATTACATAAACCATTAGCTACACTCAAATTTGTTACGAACATGAGAATTGCATTTACTTTTAATTCTAGAATGTGTGGTGGTAAACCTTCGTGTATGTCATTCAAAGTTTCTATTGGGAAATTTATATCTATATTATCATCCGTACGATCACTTCTTTTATATTTGGGATAATCTATGCTATAATATGTATGTTCTATATTTCTAATTAAACTTAGAATTTTGTTATTTAAAACGTACGAAAATTCGTTATGTGTAGTTAATATTACTTTGTTTAGGAATGTATTTATACCATCACTGTAAATTTGATGACAAATGTTATTACTTTTCCTTTTTCCAGGAATTTTGAATGATTTTATTGTACCATTTCTGATTTTTAATAATATTGATGAAAACTCTTCATTTACAGAACGCATATTATTTTTTAATTTCAAAACTTTGAATATTTTCCAATCAGACAATTACTTCATAGTTTCACCAACAATAGACCTTCTACAGCCGTGTTTTATTACTTGGAGTATCTGTCTGAAATCACCACCTAAAATGAATAATTTACCACCAAATAGTAAATTATTATTACATAAATCTTGTAATGTTTTATCTACAATTTCCAACGCTTTTTTAGGAATCATTAATGCTTCATCCCAAATCATACCGTCTGTTTTTCAACCTTTAATAAAAAAAATATGTATCTTAAAGTGGACATTTTCAACGTATTTAAAACGTTGTTTCGACGTTCATACAACTGTTCCACAAAACGTATTTACGTTGGAAAGACAACGGTAATACAACGTTTTTAAACGTAGAAGTAAAATATATGGAGTTCAATGTTGTGAAGAATATATGTTGAGAAGATAAAATTAAAAAAAAAAGATTAAAACGCTTCCACCAAAGATCGCTAAAAAAAGTTGTAAAAAGTACTTTACTGAAAAACACCTTCGAAAAACATGAAGTAAACAGTCAAAAAATAATAATAACACTATCATTTGATAGGCCTCCGTGACTTGCCGGAGGGGGAACCAGAGGGGGGACCGGAGAGGGGGCTGCTCAGAATATTGAGAGGGGGGCGAGGAAGGGCGAGGGGGGGAGCTGCTATTTTGTAGGATATTTCTCATCGCGTGAAATTAACGGAAAGATATTGAGAACTTTACCTTATTTTGAGGGGGGGCTCAATAATATTGAGGGAGGGGCGAGGGGGGTTGGTGACTGAATCCGGTCAATACAACTATATAATACAAGATATCTATTTATTATCAGCTAATTAGCCCAGATAAGGACTTGGTTGACAAAAAATTGTTCTTTTAACCATACACACATCCCATACTCACTCTCACAGCATACCTAAAATACTATAACTCACACTTACGTACACTAAGGGCTCCGTTTACACATTCTTAATTTTTAATTTCTCATACTCTATCTCATATCTTTTGAATAATTTTATCACTTCAATTACGCCTAATCCGCTAGTATCATATTTATTCATAATTCCTTTTACTACCTCTCGATCTTCTCGCCATTTCGCACTTATTTCACATCTATTAATTATATGATCAATGGTATCTGTTTCTTTATTACAAAATTTACACATTTTATCTGACTCTTCTAACCAATATTTGTTTTCTGACCCTGTATTACAGCATCTAATCCTGGCTATAATACTAATATCTCTTTCTTTTCTGCACCTTTCCAAATACATTGGTAATTTTTCAACATTAATGTTAATATAATTCTCGTTATACTTGGAATTTTTCATCATATCATCTACGTACTGATTCGCTCATCCTTTTCTCAAATTTGATCGCTCTATCTCTCCACGCGTTACACATTTTTACACTATTAGTTTTCCTATAAACTATGTATCTTGGTGTACAAAAATCTAGTTTTAAAACCCACCTATAATAATCTAATTGTATCTTTTCTAATTCTTTTCTTTCCGCCCATCCCCATATTTCTGCACCATAAGACATCACACTTTTAACTAAATAATCAAAAAGCATTTTCTTCCGTTTAAAGTCATTCTTGCACCGTTATTCTCCTAAACCCCATGTTCTCTTTGCTGCTGCAATTCCTTCTACTTTTAATTCATTTATGTGCTCCTTATAAGTGCTTTCTCTATTAAACGTAACACCTAAATACTTGAATGTTTTTACTTCTTATATTTTCCTACCCTTGTAAACCTATTTGTCTTTGCTTCTATTTTTTCTGCTGTTGAAAACAAAGATTTTCGTTTTTTCAGTGCTCAAAATCAGCTTTAAATTATCCAGAAATTTTCTCATCGTACCCAACATATCTAGCATTGCCTCTCTATTTAGTGCTAGCAATACTAAATCATCAGCACAAGCTAAAGACCAAACCCTTATACCTCCTACAACCAGCCCTCCAATATTCCTAGCCTTAAATTCTCTTTCTAACGATGCTAAATATAAACAGAACAAACTTTGACTCAAAACACACCCCTGTCGTACTCCTTTCGTACTCTAATATTTTTCTAACATCACATTTTTAACTTTTACAGCAACTACAGTTTCTTCGTTGATTTCTTTTATACTCTCAATCAAATATTCGCTAATCCCTTCTTGTTCCATCACTTTCCAAAGCATTTCTCTTGAAACCATGTCAAACGCTGCCTTCAAATCTACGAAGGCAGCGTATACCTTCTTCTTTTGTGCCTTGGCCACCCAAACAACGTGGTTTAAAATATACACGTTATCCATAGTAGACCTCCCTTTTCTGAACCCTGCCTGCCCTTCTGGTAGTATCTCTTTTTCCTCTATTTTCTTAACTAGTCTTTTCCTTAGTATTTCCGCATTCGAAGACTGCATGCCACTAACTTTAAAAACACTGTTGGACATCATTATTAAAACTCATAAGTCTCAAAAAACTAAAAAGAATAATTTCACAGCTAAGTAGGATAACAGAGTGACAACCGTTGGACACGTAATTATTTCAAGCGTTAGACAGCGCTCTTTCATATCCCCCGTTTTGCTCGGTTTATCGACTCTAATACACCGCAAACATTCTTCACGTGATCTCATTGACGTTCTGTCGCATTTAGGGCTGTGTAGTTCGTACGATGAAATGCAACTGTTTCAAGCAAGCTTGCTAAAAGATCCAAAGAACATTGATATACAAGGTGATTTCTTTTTGCAGTTATTACGGTATCACTAGTACTAACGATGCACTGTAAAAAAAAAATTCTCATTTGAAAGTTTACCTCCCACGGTCGGTGCAGCGAGACAACACATCCTCCGCGTCTATTACCAACTGCAACTGTGGTTATGTAACGACGCGTTGGATGTACTTGAGTTTGGGTGGGAAAAAAGCGTAAACGGTGTGCAACCCATCCAAACATTGGATGCTCTGTATCCAGAGCACATACTGCACAAAATCACGTGTAGCTGTACAAGTGGTTGTGCCGGAAATCGCTGCGGATATCGCAAGCACGGGCTTAAATGCACGAGATTGTGCGTTTCATGCCACGGCGAGACTTGCGAGAACAGCGAAGTTACTATCGCACTAGCAGATTTGTTGAATTGTGAGGAACAAGAGACACCGAACAATTTGGATATCGATTTTAATTGCATTGACAATATCATCGATGATAATATTGAGACAGTCTGTAGTACAGACTTCGAAGAGGAACAACCTGCCAAGAAACGGAAGGTCAACGAAAATTTAATCGGCACAACAATTTTGTACAATTACATATGTTTTTAAGTTTCTGATTCATTAAATCATTGTACGTTAATTCGTTATAATCTGTGACTTTTTAAAAAATATAAAAATTAATGATTCCTTTCCATGTATTTGTACGTCCTATGTATCCTTTTAGTCTTACCACACCTACAGAAATTCAGGAAAAGGTACGTACAGTAGATATAAAAATCATCCATTACTCAATAATCGTAGTGAAATGCATCTCAAACGTGTTTAAGTGCAACCTGTACGACATGCAATCACATTTAACATTATACACTCATTAACAATTTTTTTCTACTAAAAATGCAATTTTTTTTTTTTTAAATTGTTTACAACAAATTTATAAACAAATGAGTAACAACGTGCATACGTTAGTTGTTAATATATCGTCGTTCCACCCCTACTTAAAAAAAAAATGATTAAAATCGGATGGAAAATGACCGAGATACAGAACTTTTTTTTCGTCAATCGAATTTGAAGTCGCTCGATCGAGAAAGAGTAAAGGGGAAACTTTTGGTGGGTCCCAATGACTCGTGAAAACTGTGACTTAGAAACATTTAAATTAGACAATGTTAAAAGTAACATTTTGCAAATTAGTTTGCGGAATTATAAAGTTGAAGGCTGTAACTAGCTACCCTGTCAATTTCAAAAGTTTATGTTTCTGGTTAAATAAATGGCTCAATAAACAATTTAAAAAATTATCTCGGCTTATAAACATTTTACAATCTATTTTTTTTTAATTCGTAGAAAAATACCAGCTACAAGAATATATAACTTTACTGCCGCTGTGATGATTTGTTTAAAAGATATTAGCAAAAAACAGCGCCTGAAAAAGTTGCACTTTGTAAAACGCGATTTTTTTGAATGAAAAAGGGAAAAATAATTCAGCCAGTTACAGATACGTAAACTAGACGTAACAAAAAAAAAAGGAGCATCAAAAGAGTCACTTTTGATAGCGGGAACTGGGTCAGATTGATTTAAACATTTAAGACCTTTTTAATAAACAAATGCATTTTTTTCAACAATTTGAAATATTTTTTTTTGAAAAAAATATAGTGGTTATATGACAACAAAATACATATTCGCACCAAGTTTCAAGACTGTAGGATGATTATTAATAAAATTTAAAAAAAATCAAATTTTGGACTCTTTCGGCACTGTATTGCCGTTATTAAAAACAAATATTGACCGATTTTGATATTTCTGGTCGCAAATTAACTGGTTGAGTATCGCCTACTGAACAGACTTTTTCATTTCTATATATTGTTGATGGGCTTTTAGCTATTTCACAAATACTGAAAAACTGTCTTTTATTTGCATAAAAACGTTTAAAAAAAATGATCCGACCATTTAAAATTGGAGGTATTTCACAGTGACGTTTATTATCCATATAGACACTTGACAATATATGTCGTCACCTGTATGAAATTACGTCCAAAAGAAGCCTTCCAAGTAGTTAATTCTATTGGCCTACTACTCCCTTTGTATTCACCTCTTTGCAGAGGTCTTGGACCTCTTGTCTAAATTTTATAATATCTTCTTGTGACCATGCGAATATTGATTTTTTTCCTGTGTAACTTTTTGTATACTATTTTTTATTTTTTATTTCGATAGTTATACACAAGGGTAAATGGTTCGAGTCCACCCTCCCTTCTACCTTAAAATATTGTATCCAATCTAGCATGCACCCATCCACCATAGTGTAGTCCATCACTGAATTTCCTCTAGCTCCTATGTACGTGAACTCCCCCTCTTCATCATCCTTTATTTACCCATTCAAGATAGTGAGCCCTTTATTTTCAATTACTTTAATCAATTGCTTCACCTCATTACTAATGATTCTACCTTTAATAATCCTCTCTTTTAATTTTTCTGCTTCTACATCTAGAAAACTCACCAAATAACCCGCTTTTATAATAAAATCTCCCCTAATAACTAAATGCTCTGCCACATCTATATTATTATTGTAAAATTCGATACTTTCTAAAATAACCCTTAAATTACCAGAATTGTACACCGACCATACATTTACAATTTTTTTATTTCATTCTACTTTACACTTTACTATACCTTCTTCCACGCAAAAGTCGAAATTATATTCGTTCTCCATCCAGCTTTTTCTTAAACCTATTAAGAAACCACCTTTTGCTTACCCCTTTTTATTTTTTCTACTTGCTTCTACACAAATCCATACAAAATCTTTTGAGAATTTATCCTTAAAATAAATCTAACCTTTCTCTTTCCAGCCAAGTTTCGCATAAACTAACAAAATCATTGTTTTCTATAAAATTCCAAAAATCCCTATCCTCATTCAAAATTCCCGCGCAATTCCAAAATATAAATTTTCCCCCTCTTTAATGGTATGCTTTTTTAATACTCCTCGCTCCTAACCTGGGCCGTACCTAAAAATTTGACTGTTGATTACCTACTGTCTGAACTACTCTTCCTACACTCCGCATTTTATTTTCCACTGCTTCTCTCTCCTCCCGTTTGTACCACTTGTTGTTGAACAGAACTTTTTTGTATCCTATTTTTACCTTATGGCCGTTCTCTCTACGAGCCTTAACCCATTTGAATATTTTCACCTTGTAATTTCCGGTCCTCAACAGACAAATCGTTTTCGATATAAATTTTCGAGCCTACCAGTATCTTTTTTCTTTGCAAAACCTCTTTCTTTTTTTCAAAACTATTCAATTTTACAACCACCGCATGAGCTGCTTTCTTCACCTCCAGTATATCATTTTGAATGTTCGCGCCGCATCTTAACTTTTCCGCCAACAGATTTACTATGCTCCCTTCAAAGTCTGAGACTTCTCCTAACCCTTTTACTACAATATTATTCTGACGGTCGGCCCGGTCTTTTTCTTGAACGATACGCTTTATATTTTTCTCTTCGGACTCTGAGAAGTTTATACCACTTAGCGCCGTGGCCCTGCTGGATCGCGCTGCCTGCTTTGTTACTATCGAAGCCGTCCCGCCCGTCTCATCCGCTATGCCGCCCCCCTCCCGCCCCTCGTATTCCAGTACCGCGCGCTCTACCTCTCCTAGCCTTTTTTTATCTTTCGGCTTCGTTAACAGCTATACTCTCTATCGTTTTCTCTTCTGCCTCTAACCTTCGCGACATATCATTTATTAAATTTGTTGATTCCGCTCTTACTTTTTCTGCTTGCACTTTTTCGCGCACCGACCTATCCGTGTCTATTTTTAATCTTTCTCCACACTTCCTTAAACCTGCAATACTGGACATATCGTCGACTAATACTTTTCTTACTAGATTATCCAGCGTCGTTTGTGACTTACCACCACATTTTTTCACCTCCTTTGCCTCCGTTGTTTTTCCGCTCCTCAACTTTGACGTTGCATCACTTTTAATTTAGTCCTTATTTATTTTAATAGCACTTAATGTCTCTAAACTTAAAGTTTCTATTCGGTATTTTCACGTCCACGGCTTCACGCACGCTGTATCATGCCTGTTATCCTATC
This sequence comes from Copidosoma aretas, assembly GCA_030522625.1. NCBI lineage: Eukaryota > Metazoa > Arthropoda > Insecta > Hymenoptera > Encyrtidae > Copidosoma > Copidosoma aretas. The sequence goes on along the minus strand of JAPYYV010002260.1, from coordinate 13,771 downwards.
GCCCTAACCTTAATTCACGCAGCTGTACTTGTCTACTTACATTTTTCTTACAAATCATGTACTCTTTATAAACCTTACCCAACAACTCCTTCCTTACACTATTAACTAACTATTCAACAATACCATTCTATTTTTCCAATACTAAAATACGCAATTTACGCCACTTTATACGGAGCCACTCGCGCGCACATGCTCATTCGTACACAACCACTAACCAAGTCAGGTATTTCTATGTATATTTACTACATACTCTTTGTTACGATTGATTTTGTGGTCTAGAATTCTTTTTTGGAATGCACGCTTAGTTTCACCGATATACTTTGCATTGCACGATTTGCAATAAAACTCATATACAACATCAGGTTGGTCAAATTTTTGGATTTTATCCTTGCCTAAAGTAATAATTTGGTTGATTTAGTTAGTTATGGATGGAATAATTTTAATTTTGTATTTTTAAATAATTTTTAAACAGTAATTTTAAAAGTTTTTGTTGAACGGTAAGAAAATTCTTGTCTCAATTTTCTCCTGTTCTGATGAAGCATGAATATTTTTGATCGTGTCAATTTTAGAAAGTCTAGTCTTTATACAATTATCAATAAAATTCATAGGGTATGAATTTTCTTGTAATTTCTTCGTAACGCGTTCAATGTTGATCTTGTGAAAACGTTTGTGTGAAAAATTTACAGCGCGGCCAATGAGATTGTATACGATATTTTTCTTTAAAGAAGTCGGAGAATTACTTGAATATTTAAGAGTTCTATTGGAAAACATTGGTTTATAGTACCAGTTTGTAATTTATATTTTCTTTAATGAGTGAAACATCCAAAACTTATTTGGTTGTCTACTTCAGTTTTACGAGTAAATTCTAAATTAACATCATATTCATAAACAAATTTTGTAACTATAGGTATGTCTTGTTTTTGAAGCAACAAATTGTTTCATCAACATAGTGGTAATAGAAAATCGGTGAGCAGTGGTAATCTTTCTTCAGTGTATTTAAACAACTAATTTAAAGATCCTCCATTACAATATCTGCTTATAATGGTGAGATTTGTGATGTCATGGGAGTCCCAATTTTTTGATGATAATATTTGTCGTTATACTTGAAAAATATGTTATTAAAGAGGAACTTACTACATGTTATAACATCGCTAAATGAAATTTTACATTTGTTCATAATATGTTGAACTCTTTTGTCAAGACTTTCTATTACGCGTTGTAAGGAAATGTTTGTAAAAAAAGATACTACATCTAAGGAGACTAGAACAAATCATTCTGGAATAGTAATCTTAGTCAATTCTTTAATGAAATCAAGACTGTTGTTGACGTGTGATTTTGGAGTTTGGATACAAGTTTTCAAATCTTCATAACTAGTTTTTACTCACAAGTGAGTAGGGCTGTTAACTGTTGAAATAATGGGTCTGAAGGATAAAGTTGGATTGTGAATTTTAGGAAGACCATAACATGTTGCTAATTGTGTATTAGTTTGTGTGATTTGTACATCAAGGTATTTCGTCTTTAAACAATCGTTATCATTAAGAGATTTCAAAATTTTATAAATATTGTTTTGTAATTTATTCAAAGGATTCTTTCTCAACTCCTGGTATACTGATTTATCATTTAATAATAGTTCCATTTTTTCTACATAGTCTGTTCGTTTTAAACAGTCTGTAGAAATTGAATTATTCGGCCCTTTTTTTCTTCACGTAGATTCCTAATTCTTCCAATTGGCTAAACTGTATTTATTATTTTTCATTGTATCGTATCCTAAAAATTGAGAATTAAATAAACAGAGTTTCTGAATAGGTATCGTAGTGATCTATTTCTTGAGAAATCTAATCTTTATATTTTTAGTCCACATGTATAATTTTATATTACCAATGTATTTCTATACGACTTGACATCAAGCATCCCAGTTTTACGGTTTCTAAGGCTTATGAGACAAAATGCTAAAATATACGTTCTTCTATTAATCGTATCAAAGGCACAGGGTATCGGCACGATTCATAATCCAAAGGCACAAACCTCTTTTCGTTCAAATATTGTTGTCATGCTTGAAGATCAGTTACATTTTTTTCGATGGAAATACAAAAATTGACATTTAGTTTTTACCTAAATTTCCATATACTTGTAATCAAATTATTTAATCAACATATCAATACAATTGTTATAAATGTATTGATTATTAACTTTAAGCATGACTGTTTTGCTTAAATATCGATTTATTTACAAAATTAATATTAAATACATCACTTTAATAATGCGATAAGTTTAAAGAGATAATATTTTCTTGTATGAGAATTTCTTGTATAGTTTCTCATGACAGAAAACATTAAAGAAACCAATATTATTTTTAATTATAACGGCCGAAAAACAATACATTTTTAAAGTATTAGGTTATTTTGTAATGAAAAAAAGTGTTATTTATTAATCGATCTTTAATTTTTTGCTGATAGTTTTTTTATTTGCTTTGAGCAATTGGAATTTGCACTCTGAAATTACTTGTGGAAGGTACTGTTTCTCCTCTTCATCCGTTGAGAGTATATTGATATATTCCTTAGTCATGTGAACTGATCTTTCTGCAACGTCATTAACCACCTGAAGATTTTCAAAAATTTTCAGCGCTTTTAAATAATTATCATCATATAGACAATCTCTAATTTTAATTTCAAAAAATCCTTGTTAATTTTAAATTTACTAAAAACTTGGCTGAATCTGTACAGCAAAAGTGATCAATTTCTTTATCGTTAAGCTGCTCTAGATCTGTAATCTTTTTCACAAAATATCGTTTAGACATTCAATCATAGTTATTACTGTCTTCTTCAGACATAGCTTCAACTATTTTCCTTTTAGTATCAACAGTGACATTATTATCAAATAGTGAAATAGCACTGATTTCTGAATTTAGGTACCACAGATGATTTTTAATTTTGTGCAGGGCTGCATCAGCAGTTATTTAATCAATCGCTCTTAACGCAAGATCTTTAATCAGATCCAAATCATTGTTAGGTGCCTTTATGGCCATAGGAGCCGTGTACCAATACTTAACATAAATTACACAATCAAGAAGCAGATGTTATAGATACCACTTTTTTCTTTTTTTGATAGCCTGAAAACAGACCGAAACAAATGTAATATCAAGGAATATATTGCTTTGGACATCCATCAGGCATGGTGATAGGCTCCAGGCTTAAAAAACTTGAAATATGTTTTAGGTTCCAGGAATGCTTTCCATAGTAACAAAAGTTATTCATAATCATCTCGTGGATGCTTTTCTTGCAGGTAATAATCTATAAAGTTATGAAAATTTGGGAGTTTTTTTTATAAAGAATCGAAGATAAATATATATTTTTAAGACCAGGTTTGTACTTTTGTGTAACGATTGTAGGCCAAAAGTTTTTGAAGCGATTGAAAAGTTGTGCATCTGGCCCAGTTGTTCCTGGTAAATTATTTTCAAAACAGCCACGAAGTAAAAGCTCAAACATGTGATGCCGACAAGCAAGAAAAAGTAAGTCTTTCTCCAGCAATTGTTCAAATATGTTTGCTGCTCCGTTTACACGACCCATATTTAAAGCAGTATCGCAACACAGAGCTACGACTTGGTCCGTCAAGTTATACTCGTACAATGCCTTAAAGATCGCGTTTGCTTGATTAATACCTATATCTTTTATAACTGGTACTCTTATTATTTTGGTGATACTATTACCCAGTAACTAGCAACAATGACGGGTAGCCTATCAATGCGTTTGCAAGCTATTGAATTTAGTACAAATTTTCCATTCCAATGCACAACAAACACATTTGTCTTATGATTATCACAAAGTTTGGTTATTTTTTCTGCACACTGTGCACGTAATTTTCTTCTGTACATTAAACGATAATTTATTTAAAATGATTTCATAAGGAGCATGCCCTAAAGCCTCAGTGATTGCGCCGATAAGGTGTACCGAACTTCTGTATAAAACTTTATAACTATCCAAGGCAGCTAAAACTTTCTCGGTCATTACATTTATTGTACCTCTTATATTCTGCTTCTCGTAATTGCGATCTCTCGTCTCAGTATATTGCACACTACTGGAACGACTTGATTCGCTACTAAATAATGATTCTGGAGAATTTGGTTGCGCTGGTGATTTATCTGGAAATGTATATTTATCATTGTTAAATTAATAATATAAGAACAAAATTAAAATTAAAATATTTATTAAAATATAAGAGTAGAAATCTATTTGTAATTGGAACATATCAATTCAAAAGGAAAATAACATTCAAGTGATCGGTGCAGGACAAAGATAAAAACAATGGTCGGCACTATCATACATTTAGGAGTTTCATTTTAAGTGACTCTTTGCTCATTTTTTGTAGAAAGTTTTCAAAGTAAAGAGGTGCACATAACAATTAGAAATCACACTCATGCAAATTTTCAAATTACGTACAAAACATTCTCACTTCAAGTGATCTAATTATTTTTAGAAAGAAAATTTTTTACCAGCTAATTATCACAAATTACTACTGATGATAAAAATAATACCTATCACGGTTTAAAAATGTGAACGAAAATAATTATTATCCAAAAAATCAACACTGAACTAATGTTAAAAGCGAAGATTGATCAGCATTGCCGAGTTATTGGTGGGTCATTGTTGGCATCAACGCTGATTTTTGTCCAAAAACACCATGTCGATTTGGCGTTGATTTAATCATAGACTTACAGAGATAGACCGCGCATCCAAGCAGACTTCATAGGGTCAATATTATGGTGGTGGGATGCATCTTGGTAGACTCCATCTCTCTCTCTTACATTGTTTCACTACATGACGTAAGATAGAGACAGAGACCGCCAAAATCCATTCTCTACCACCATAATGTTGACCCCTGTGAGTCTGTTTTGCTGCGCGGTCTATTGGTTTAATAGTAATTTAACAATAATTAAACGCTGATTAATCGATGTTTCAGCATTCATCACATATTGACAAAATTGTTAAGATATTATCCGTCAATGACTAACAATAAGGAATAATGGTTGAAGATTAATAATTTCATAACAAATTATAAATTTTTATTCACAATTTATCAAATTTTTACAATATAATTAAATCATATCATAACTTATATAATATATAATATATTGTCACGGTGCAAGGCCGTGAGACTTGCGCTCACATATAATAATCGGAACAATGTACAGGTCTAAAGGGAGGACCAAGAGGAAGAAGAGCGAGGAGCTTAGAGATAAAAGAGGCAGGTCCCGCGTAAAAATTTCAAAAGTGTAGTTTGGCAGAAAGTCAGCCAAATTTGGCCAACGAGACTCTGCCAAACTTACGATAAATAAGTTTTTAAAATGTTCAGCCAGACTTTGTATGAAGTTATACGAATTTTTTTGGTCTTAAAGACAAAAAATGAATTCCCAGTTAATTCTGATAGTACCGAAGATTTTTTTTTCTTCTGATAACACTGTGCGCAAAATTTTTGAATAAACTCATCCGGTAAAGTTGTCTCGATGAAGCGCCTTCGTAGAATTACAGTTGTATTTGTCTACTTAGTTGTATGGCTAATATATACAGATATAATTATAGATAGGTCTATTAACTTATCAGAAGTGTATCACATTCACCTCAACACGTGGAATAATAAAGAATAAGAGATACGTAGCATCAGGGCGAGAGGATATACATTCTGTAAAAAAGAGATGGGGATTCATTTACTGTATACGCAATTCCCTTTACTTTTCAGAAGAATCGTTAAACAAACCATCAAACTTGAAAAAAATTTCGCTTTCAGTGTTAAAATTTTTTCTCAAAAATATTTATAATAAAAGCAGCAAAAGAAAAAAATCAGAGTCCCTGGATTTTTGCCGTTCTTCTGAAAAGTGAAGTGGATTGCGATTACATAGAATGAACCTTCATCCTTCTCTTACCGAATGTATAACCTCTCGCCCAGATGCTACAGTTTATCTATTCTTCATTATTCACCGATACACTTCTAAAAAGACAATGTATACTTACCTATAATTTATCATATCTGTCTACGTTAGCCACAAAACTTAGTGGACAGATGTAACTGTAGGTGAGTATATGAAGGCGCTTGATCAGGACAACCTTCCCCGATGAATTTATTCAAAATGTTTTCGCGCAGTGTTTTCAGGAGAAAAAAAAAAATTTTCGGTACCATCAGAATTGACTATAAAATTCATTTTTAGTCTTTAAGACCAAAAAAATTCGTATAACTTTTCACAAAGTTTGGCTGAACTTTTCGAAAACTTATGTATCGTAAGTTTGGTCGAGTCTCTTTGGCCAAATTTGGCTGAACTTCTGCCAAACTAAACATTTGAAATTCTTACGCTGGGTAATATTTGGCCTTGCGTACGTTAAGACGTTTTTGGTGATACGCGAGTTCGTTTGGTAGGCATCTTTCTCGAGTGGAGTAAGTGATGAAGAAAGTTCCGCGGCTCCAGGGAATTACGACAGAAAGTGCTGCATGCTTCCTGTCCCATCGCTCAAGGCATTCCACGTGCCAGCCGAAGATGATTCCTTGCAGAGGAGTTCCTCGGCGGAGGTGCCCGCTGACTATTGCAGAGCACTAAATCGTACATTTGAGACGGTGGGACCTGTCAATACCATAGGTATTCAATTCCTGTATGGGGGAAAACTCGTCAACTGCCCCAGCGCTACCGCAGACGGGCTATGGAAGCGTGAAACACGGCTTCTTCACCTCGTCCTTTCGACCTTGAAACTTTGATCAAAAGATAATAAAAAATATGAACTTACGTGTTCATACTTTAGCTTTCCAACGGTAATCTCGGTTTTTTATAATATTTGCATCATAACCTCAAAAAATAAAAAAGTGGAAAAAACACGCAATATCTCCTACTTTCACAATTTTGCCAATTTTTTTGACCGTCAAGATCCAAAAACGAGACAATTTTACATTAATATAACCAATAAAAAAAGGGGGTTCTTGGATTTTCTCGAGTATTTAAACGACGAACACGGAGATGCACGGCGCACAGTGTTTCTTTTTCAAAATTATTAAAAATATTGCAAGTTATTTTCTAACCTCTAAAAGTGGTCGAAAACTGGTAAATTGTTGTAAAAATTAAAATATTGGTATATAAAAGCACTAATAGCTACTTTTAGATTGGAAAAAAGTTGATTTTTATGTTTTTAGATTTGAGTAAGTGTTTGGTACCAATTTCACATCATTATGTTACGTGACATAACCTCAAAACAAGTATAAAAAGGCTATTTTCGAAATTTTTACGTCAAAATAAAATATCTTAAAAACAGAAGCAGATAGGCAGAGGTATTTTTTTGGAAAATACTGCTAATAAAAAAGTGATTACAACCAAAATGATAAAAGTTATTTCAAATGATTTTCTAACCTCAAAAAAAGGTCAAAAACTGGGAGATTGTTGTAAAAATTTAATAATTGGTATATAAAAGCACTAATAGCTACTTTCAGACAAGAAACTAAGCTAGGTCTTGTGTTTTTGGACTCAAAAGACTGTTTGGCACCGATTTTACATAATTATATTACGTGAAATAACGTTAATACATGTATGAAAAGGCTTTTTTCGATTTTTTGGCGACAAAACCAAATATCTCAAAAACGAAAGCAGATAGGCGGATTATTTTTTTGGGAAAATACTACTTTTGAACTGAGGAATTCAGGAAAAATATTCAAAATGATTGAAATTAATTTTCGCACCTCAAAAAATTGTCAAGAAATTGACGAATCAAAAAAAAAATTTAAACATTGGCATATAAAAGCACTAACAGCTACTTTTTAGCCAATAAACAAAGTTAATTTTTATGTTTTTTCATTAAAATATATTATAAACTATCGATCAATGTTTTTTATGACGAGAAAACTTATTTTCTTAGTCAGTCTTTGAATTTTCAATACTATTTAAAGCAATCCCTGTTTTAATTTTGCTAACAGTAAAGTCATCGACATATACATCCTTTAAACCTAAGGATTCCGCCTTTTGCTTGACTATTGAACTGATCTGTGCTTTTTTTTCTTTTTTTTCTCCCTTTTTTAAAATTTCAACTCTTTTCTTTAATTTAAGGCCCTTTTTTTATTTTCTTGTTCTCCTATTAGTATTTTCCTAACTTCTAGCTCAAATTTTTTTAATTCTCTTTGACGCTGTCAGCCTTCATCTTTTTTTATTCTCATTCACTGTTCTTCTTTATATTTTTTTGATGCAATAGAAAATATAGGCGCTTTTTTGAATACTTTTTTTTGGTGACTTTTAGGTTTGGAATGTGCAATTCTTGTTTCCAATCATCATGCAAAGTTTTCGTAAAACAATCTAAAATGTTAATTATATAATAATGCAAAACTTATAGAATGATTAGATTTACTGTTGATTAAAATATTACATTACCTTTTGTACTAGTATCCGTGATTTCTATAGGTGAATGACCAGATGCCAGCCTTATTATTGTTCAAATAAACGGATTTTTTAACTACTATAGATTTATAGTTATTTTCTTGGAGTGCGTTATTTGTAAATCTATTTGCTTAAAATCTGAAACAGTTAACTTATTTTCAATTGGATCCATCTTATCAGTAACTGAAGAACATGACTCTCCATCTAAATGAATACTAACGTTTTTAAGACTCTTTACATCGTCTATTGTTTCTTGTCCTTCTATAATAATTACTCAGTTCATTAAAGTTTCAATCATAGGAACCACTTCACGACTAAGATCATGTACATCTGTGGGCATCTCACTATTTATCACATATAAAAGTGACATGTTTTCACCAATCTGTAAGTTTTCTAATGAATCAATTGATTCATCGGTACACACGCTATTGTTTATATCACAATAAGTAATGTCTAAGTACTCTATTTGAATGAAAGGTTGCTCTACGTCTCTCACAACATTTTTAACTGGTATCTCATCAAGGGTATCAGTATGATTATTAAGAGACATATCATCAAGAACATTGTTACCTGAAATTTTTCTTACCTCGTCTTTATATTTTTTCTACAAATTAAAAAGAAATTTTTTCAAATTTTAGTTAACTAACAGTAAGGCCAAAAAATTTTTTTTTCGAAAAAATACGTTTTTTACAATAGCAGCACCACATTACCTCCTAGAAAGCTAAAAATTTGGCTACAGGAATATTATATGTCCATTGGAACAGCTTACGAGAACTACACATATACGGTGGGGCAATTTTAACCATCTAATCCCGCTATAGCCTTTATAACTTACTTACAGTTTTATTCTGTAAATCCCAATTTTTTTTGTTCAATTAAAACATTTTTATTTAATAGAATGAATAAAAATCCTGTAATATTTCATATCATAAAAATAAAGTCCCAAAACATGCATAAGTACATAACAAATTTGAATATTTTTTTAAGACTATAATTTCTATGCAAGAATCAACTTTATTTACTTTTAGAGTCCTTTATTGTTACCGAGAAATCAAACGTTAAAGTAAAACCATTCGAAACGTATAAGTATAAAAATATTTTTTTTTTTTCATGTAGCCAACCTTACGTGTCCTTATTAACATGCGACTTGAACGATGTAATATTCGTACAAACTATTAATAATCATAAAATAAAAAATATAGTTCGGTAAGTTTTTAAATTATAAATAATAAAAAAAATTGTTTAAAACAATTTTACGCACAGTTGTTTTAATTCAGAATTATCATGTTGCTTTTAAAAAAAATCTAGAAAATGAAAAAATTTTTTTTATATTTTTTTATAATACTACAAAACAATTTTTTTGAAGGTTTTTTTAATGTGTACAATCATTTCTTTGTACACTGGAATAAAGATGAATTTGTTACTCCCGATGTATGTATGTATGTATATATATATATATAGGGTATTTTTGTCTTCTTATAGTACGCAGAGCATCTGGCGAGGATCACGGTTTGAATATTCAATTAGTTAATTATTTATTGTCCATGCATAATTTTATGATTTCATATAGGTATTTGTATTCAATCATTAAATACACTAATTTTTTGAAAAGTAAAAAAAAAAACTAGCACGTCGCAGCAATACGTCCAGAGTAGCATGGAAATTATATATAAAATATATGTTATTTCTATTGAAAACTGTTTTTTTGTTTAAGTAACATACGAATAAAGAGAATATTTCTTTGTGTTTTATAGAAGCTGTAGTGGGATGTTGAGGGTTTTAAATAGTTAGATGAATTGAGAATAACTTACTATTGAACTTAATATCCAAAAAAATTCTTATTTTAAATAGAATACATTGTTCCAGATATGCCAACAAATATATCGACATTTCTTTCATTCCTCAAATTAACTTAACTTATAACCGAAAATTATTTCTAGTGTCTGTAGAGTCTTTTGTGCCTCTTCAAAATACTTTGGCTTTCCTCCTAAGGGTACAGGTTCAGAGTTATTGAATAACTAGAATGAACTCACTCTTTGTTTGATACTTTTTAGAAAATGACATAAAAAGTATATTCGAAAACTAATTGATATTTGCGTAACTGATAAAAACGGTCTTGTTGACCAATAAACAACCATAAAGGATTAAAACCATTAAAGAGCGGGGTAATTTGAACATAAACTTTTTCGACAAGAGTTTTTTTCTACTCATAATGGATGATTTGACTCAGTAGGTAATTTGTCCTTTTAGGTAACTGAATCACTATCGGAGCGAGTCATTTCCAATAACATTAAAACATTAAAACTCCTTTTTAATAAACAAAACTCCAAACATGATTGATAGTCGAGGTAATAGAGCAATGAACTACAAATTTTTCGAGCAGTAAGATTGATCCTAGTGCGGTTATTAGCGATTGATTTGTGAAAGCGTATATACAAACTCTGTGACAGGTAGTGATTGATTGATTTAAAAAAAAATGCATTTTTGTTATAAAATATGTATTGTAAAAGTGAATATCAAAAATACATTCAATAATATATTCACAACTCGGTAAATATTTATGAAAATCAGTCGAGTTTTGCTACTCGGGGGTTCTTGGGGTCACTAAACACGATCATTTCGACGGCAACAGTCTTTAAGGTACCTGGCGCCCAGGGTGGTCGGTATCAACTTTGCCCCCTATAGTTGTATGGGAATTCGTAACATACTACTTATTAGAAGGTTTTCAGAGTCGGTGAGCAAACATTTAATGACGACAACGGTCTCCAAGCTACATGGTGCCCAGGGTGCATGGTTTTAACGTCGTCTTCTGGAGTTAACTCAAGTATTACATCATTTTCACTTAAAATAAAAAGTACTCATCTTAACTATTTATTTAAATATTATAAGAAAGGTGCAGTTTCAAACGATAATTAAAAAAGAAATTATTAACACTTCAAATTTATTCGTGATTATGTTTGTATATTTTATTGTTTAAAATGAAAAATCAAAAAATGGTACTAAGAAATTAACAATAGAAATAAGTATTAAAAATTTTTTTGTATTTTAATATTCTTTTTGTTTTTTCCTTCTGTGTACTTAGATTTAGCTAATAATAGCTTTTTTTCTAAGTAATTGACAACATTTGAGCAATTGTAGCATGCAAAATTTTTACACGCGAAGTTGGCAAAATCAGAAAAATTTAAGTTATGTCTTAAAGTCAATTTTTTTATTTGCGTGACTCGATATTTATTTTTCTTCTAATGGATCCGTAAAAAAATTTATGTGGTATATTTTGCTTTCTCTTCGAGAAAAAACATTTTTTCTATTTTTTGAAGGTTATGTTGTCACGAAATCAGTTTAAAGTGAATTGAGCTAGTCTGAATTTGTTTTCTATACATGCATAATTTGTTTTTAAGTTTTTAAATTTAATTTTATAAAGATATAGCTATGGTAGAAAAAAGTCAGGTTACGTTGTCCAAACAAATAGCTGATGTCTGTGCGCTTTAATACTACTGCCCCTTTACAAATGAGGTCTGGTTGTTTTTTGGCTTCTTTTGTTTTCTGTTTGATATACGGTAGTTTTTCGCTTTAAATCTGTATCAGATACTGTGTTCCGCATGTATATATTACAGAAGCTATATATCTATATATACGTACAAACGCTTGCATCTTCAACTATATAAGAGCAGGCAAGAGGCGGGAAGAAAGGGAGACAGTGAGACCGTACTTAAACAGCAGCAGCATCAGCTCCATACTGTTGCAGAGCAATGGTGCGCGCGTGTATGTATATATAGTGATTTTGGTGGGTCCGTCGATAAGACCGCCATAACCCCCCTACACAAACCCCTGTGACGTCCCAAAATTTAAAGCAAAATTCGTTCGGTTTCTCTCTGAATTCGACCTCGACCAATTGTTCTTTTTCCCCTCACATACCGCCCACAGCCCCCTCACGATTTTTAGGCCCCACGACGACTCTCACCCCCCATGATCCCCTACGAAATTCGTTATGTTTCACCAATATTTTAATGGGGTTAAAATTTACCCCCCCCCCCCTCCACACCCTTACAATTTTAAGAAAAACTCACCACAGGCCCCTATCGACCTTCCACAGAATAAGGTAAAATTCGTTATATTTTTCCGTTATTTCAATAAATTTAATATTTTCAATCACTCCCCCTCCCACTGCCTCTCCACAATTTTAATAAAAACCTCCCACAGCATACCCACTGACTTTCCACAGAATAAGGTACAATTCGTTACATTTCTGCTTTATTTCAATTATGTTAGAAATTTAAACCCCCCTCCATTTCCCCACAATTTTATGAAAACCCCCCACAGCATCCCAATAAATATGCTAAAGTTCGTTATATTTTTCCGTTACTTCAAGTAGGTTAAAATTTTTAATATTTATACCCCCAACCTCCTCTTACAATCCCTCCACTGACCCCTACGATTTAAGGAAAAATTCGTTCATTTCTCCGTGAATTTAACCTAAAATATTTTTCCGTACTCCCCCCCCCCCCCCCCACCCCTCTATTAAATATCGTAAAATCTGTTTTATTACTTCGGTAATTAAGTGTCGTCAAAGTTTATGATTTTAAAAAAAAGGTCAAATTGATTATGTTACTCCTTTATACAAAAAATCATTATTCAATTGATAAAGGTAAAAAATATTTGTCAATGGCATGGGCTGGAATTGCATCTGTTATACTTCCCAAAGAAATGACAAGTCATAGGCTTTTTCGCTTTCCATTAAATTTAAATAATGTATAAAGTTTATTTTTTTAATTCGTTTCTTATAATAAAAATATATTTCTATTCATATTTCATATAAAAAATACTTAAAAATTCTCATCATTATAAAAATAGTTATTTTCTAAATGCTTAATAAGAAATTGATAATTTAGTCACGTTCGCAATCTATAATAACCATGCTGTATATTATCACTAACAGTATAAAGTTATTAAGGGTCTCAATGTACTTTTTTTTTTGTGTTATCAGATAGCTTAAAACGGCATACGAAGTGCCGCAATCCAAATCAATTTAATTAATTTCTTGTTCAATTAATTAAATCGTTTTAATTAATTCATCTTATTTTTTAACTTCTGTGGAGTCTTCGACGAATCAACAATACTTCTGAAATTTTGAATGTTATAGAATTAATATCTAGATACTAAGAGATACTTTCTTCTACCCTTATATTATTTTATTATGTATTTGTTTATTTAATTATAATCTAAAAAAATCTTTAATTTAGAAATTTTAATGTAATCAAATTATAAATGTCAAATGATGATGGAAGTGCTAATGAAAAGCTGATGGGGAGCTGATGGGTAGGTGAGGGGGAGAATAAGAGAGAGCCAGGGGGGAGCTGAGGGGTATCTGAGGTGAAG
>JAPYYV010002259.1:0-21285 GCA_030522625.1 Copidosoma aretas | reverse complement strand
AACAGTACCTAACTTACAAGCTAAACTCAGTGCCAGTGTATTGTGCAATAAGAAAGTCTATCCTAAGTGCTATATTACTACTATATGTTTTTTTTTTTTGGTCCTCAAATTTTTTCACTTTTTGAAGTGAGGACGGGTCCTTATTTTTCCTCGGCCCCCATGGTAGCAGTTTTTGAGGAGGCCTCGTTCTGCATACTCTGTATTTTGCTAGAGCACTTACTTGATAATTTTCTTATTACTATGTTGCTTTTCTTTGCTGTCCGATTCTACGAGGGCCTTATTTAGGTCATTGACTCCCTCTCTATCGCTCTCTGACGATGAATCGGACGAGCTTTGTGAGTCGTGTAATAATAGCGGCTCTCGTGGCGGTGGGGGTTCCGTTGCAGGTGACCTGCGTTTCGCAGGTGTTTTCTCCCCATCGTTTTACGATGTCGACGGGTCAGACGCCCCTTTATGGTCAGGTGGTGGTAGAGGTTTTGGTGGAAGGAGCGATCGCTTTTCCTGTACTTTTGCTGCCGTCACCTCTGTTTCGTTCGTATCCCTTTCCATTCCTCTATGGTCTCCAATTTCCCTCTCTGAATTCTTGTTGATTTTACTGCTCCATTGCTTGTTATTATCTGCATTGTACACGGGACTGCTACTATCATTCGAAGCGTCCTCCTTTCCCTGATCATGCTGAATTTGTTCACCGCTCGACTCGTTGATTGGTGGTGAGATTTTATTTACGTTTTTCTCAGGTAGTGCTTGATGGTGTTCCTTTTCAAGGTATATATGTTTAAATTGTTTACCCCCTTCACCCACGAAATGTTGGTGAATCAAAAGTTTTGGTGTCGCTTGAAAGTGTATACATATGTTTTCCTCGTCTTCTTGGGAAAATATGAAAGCGAATTCCCCATCGCCTAACTTATTCCTGTCTTTAAGGATTATTTTTGTGCTTTTGGGGTCTTTTTTCATTTCTGTAACCATTTCGATTTTAGTATAGCCTTTCTATGTCCGTCCGTTGATATTTTTTGTCCATATAGAAGTATGAGAGCGTGAAAATAACTGCTTCCATCGCGGGGTACATCAACTAACTCGAGTAGTTTATGCAGCTCTGCACAACCTGTCCCGCTTCTTCGAGTTCTTGCGCTCTCTTTTTCATTTAATTCTATATGGTCTTCGTCTGTGCTTCCTGTCAGTTCGCCCTTTTGTCGAACCGTGGTAGCGTTGGATTCCCATGCATAGATTCTGAAACCTGGTTTTCCATTAAAATTATGGCGCTTGACATCCACAGTAACTTTCGCTTAAAAGTTGTCTATCAAGTCGTAAAATATCGCCTCGAATTTTTTGTTCAGCCTGCTGCACTTTCCTGGTTGTCC
Organism: Copidosoma aretas; assembly: GCA_030522625.1. Classification (NCBI taxonomy): domain Eukaryota; kingdom Metazoa; phylum Arthropoda; class Insecta; order Hymenoptera; family Encyrtidae; genus Copidosoma; species Copidosoma aretas. The sequence continues at coordinate 19,927 of JAPYYV010002259.1, read as the reverse complement.
TTCTACCTGTGGCAGGTCATAATTCCGCTCGTCATCGTCTATTTTCCTGCCACCCATTTCACTACCTAAAGTAGCTGGCCGATCATGCTCGCCTACCTGCGTTTTATTCTGCTCGGGCATTTCTCGGTTACTATCTCTGTTTTTCTTTTCCTTACTCACTTTCGTGATCTCTCCCGCGGTTGTCATCGTAGTTTCTACGGTATCGCTGGCAGAAAGCAGACTGTCTCTCTCTACCGCTTCAGCTGTTAGGCTTGCTTGTGCCAATTGCCACCCTCAATTTTTATGTCTCTCCCTTTTTCTTTTCGCCTCGTCCTTCGCGGCCGACAGTGTGTCACAGTGTGCTATCATTATTTTCTTCGACTAATCTTCCAGTTCGGGTGTATTGGAGAATTCTGCGGGTTTTCTATGTAGTGTATCTAGCTGGTGTTTACGAGTCTTACGTTGTTAATTTTGTGCTTCGTCCTTTCTGACGAAAGGCGTACTTGTGAGCTTTACTTCTTTCTGCCTATTTTTCTCTTTCCGTATGTATGCAAGTTTTTTAATTATTGGCCCTTGCGATAGAATTTCTTCGTCACTATCACCTGCTGCAGTTGGCTGTATTCCCTTCTTATCCTTTTTATTTGCAGTTTGTGCTAAGAGTTTACGTGGTCCATTTTATTTTGGTGCTCTGCCTACTTTTGTTCTTTTTCTTTACCTTGCTGTCCAACTTGTCTAAATCGAAAGTTTCTATTTGCTTTTTCCTGTTTTTTCTTATTTTATTTTTCTCCCGTCTTGTGCAAGTCTTGTATATTCTCGCTCGTGGAGCGCTTGTGACACAAAATCCCTCATTTTCCTGTTCCTTTGCAAGTTTAAATAACTCCTTGCGCGGTGATTCGGGGTTTTTCTCTCCTTTATTTAGGGTCGGGTTGCGCGATAATGCGTCAGGTGCTTTATTAATTCTTCCGTGCCTATAGACAACGTCGAATTCGTATCCACGTAATTTCACCTTTAGTCTTGTAAATGGCATGTCCGGTATTCTTGATGTATGAAAATGTTTTAGAGGCTCGTGATAGGTAACCAATGAATTGTAAATTTCCGTCCGTATATGTATGGTCTGAATTGCTCCTTTGCATATACTATAGCAAACAGTCCTTTGTCTCACGTTAGGTAGCGAAGTTCGCTACCTTTCAGACAGCGAGATGCATATTCGCAAGGTCGGTCTTCGCCTATTTTCCCTTGACTTAATATTGGACCTATCGCGTAGTCTGATGCATCCGTTGTAACTATAAAAGGCTTATTTATGTCTGGCGCTTAGAGTACGGACTTGGTTCACAGAGCGTTAACGAGAGTGTTGAATGCCTCTTGTTGAGGTTCCTGCCACTTAAATTCCGTGGCATTTCGTAAAAATTTTGCTATTGGTTGTGCTATTTTTGCGTAATTTTTAATAAACCGACGGAAGTATTCCGTGAGACCTACAAATTGTTTTATTTTTTTTGCGTTCGTAGGTCTTGGATAGTCTTTTACGGACCTAATTTTTTTCCAAATTTGTTTTTATTTGCACGTTCCGACTATGTGGCCTAGTACTTTCGACTTACGCTTCAAAAATTGGCACTTTTTTGGTTCGATTGTTAAATTGTTTTCTGCTAAACGTTTTAGCATCCTCTTATACCTCGTTCCATGTTCTTCTATTGTCTCTGCGAACACCATTATGTCATCCATATAAATCTCTATCTTATATCTTTGAAGACCCGCTAGTGCTAATGCTATTGCATGCCCGAATGTGTTTGGTGAATCTGTACATCCCATTGGCATGCGCTTATATTAGTAGTGCTTGTCTGGCCCTGAGAAGGCTGTTTCATGAGCGTCTTTCTCATCTATTTCGACTTACAAAAATTCCATTTTCAGATCTACGACGGTGATGTAGCGGGCGGATGCGAGGCAATTCAGAATATCATTCTAAAATGGTAGCGGATGGCACGAACCAACTGTTGCTTCGTTGAGCAGTCTAAAATCTGTCACAACTCTCCAACGTTTTTCTCCATTCGGCCCCGGGTACTTTGGGACTATCCATGAGTTGAAGTTATATGGTGACGTAGATGGCTCAATTATGCCTTGGTTTTCTAATTTTTGTAGTTCTACGGTCATCTGCTGTCTGAGTGCTGCCAGATACCTAATTCTTTTTGCTGCGATTGGTTTTTCAGTTATTGTCGGTATCTTGTGTTTTAACACGCTCGTCGCTTTTAGAGGCTCCCCGTCAAGGCTAAATACAAAAGGGTCGAATTCTATTAATTCACGCACATGTCGTCATTCGAATTAAATAATCCCATTATAGTCTCATGTAAGCCATTGGCATCGTCCCCATCAACGCCGTACGGCTCCGACCGGTGACTCATCCCACATTCTAGCAATTCTACGTGAGGCATGGGTATTTTTATTAGTCCGTCAGTAATATTAATACATTCGGTGTATACTTTGTCGTTGCTGTTGTTTGCTACAAAGTTACCGGATAAAATGCCCTCTCTCGACTTTTGCAGAGGAACCCATCCAACTTAAATATTTTTATACTTCTCTTTAACATGCGCACCGATTATTTGTTTTGATCTTGCGCGGATTTCAAATGCCTCTGGCTCTAGCAAAGGTATCTCGGTGCCACTTAAAACTAATTAATTATTTTCGGTGCATATATGGCCGTCGTATTCTTTCAGTATGTCCCATTCAATCAATCCTTCTACCTGTATCGGGAAGTCGTCGTGGACAACATGCAGCGTGCATGTTAGCTCATTTAGTTTCAATGTTACCGTTCCGGACGTGCACCGTGCTCCGTGTGTCACGCCGATTATCGACACTCTCTCGTTATAATTTATAAACACCCGTGGTGCTGCTCGGGCGTAGGCTTGTGTCAACTGTGTTCTCTCATCTAAGGTGTTCATTTTTCCGTTTTTCGCGTCTGATAGCAACTTGAAGAGGTCTCTCGTTTGGTGTGTACTGTGTCTGTTACAGTATAGACATATTTCATCATTTCTTAAGCGGCTATCCTCTCCTATTGTCTCGGTTGCCAAGGGGTATGTCAATTCGTCGTTTCCAGCAAGCAGCACGCTTTCTGCAAGTCGTACGTGTGCCCTGTTTCTTGGATGCACCAGATCACGGAGTCTGTACTCGTTTTCGATTCTCTGTACCGTTACTGAGGCCTCTCGTAGCAATCTCGGGTTGTTGCTCAGTACTTTGCAATCAAGCGGGTGACGTAGTCCATTTATTAGTTGTTTTGTAGTCTCTTATTCCATATTCATTTTATTTATGTGCTTCCTCTCTCTTGTTAAGTTTGGGTTTACATCGTACGTTATTATTATTCTATTGTGTAATTACTGTACCCTAAGTGCATAGTTTTCGACGCTTTCCTGTTCGTACTGTCGAATAACCTTGATTTGCTATAAGCGTGTCTACTTGCTCAAAACCTGCATATGTTTCTGTCAGCTCGTATAGGAAATCTTCTATTGTGTCGTATTGCGTTATGCATGTGGCAAATTGGGCCGCTGCTCGTCCCCGCAATTTTTTAACTAGTGTCCCCAGGAAAAATTTTCCGTAGTCGGGCCCTATGCTCTGACCCACTGTTCTCACCATTTGCTTAAAAAGTGGTAGTTTTATTGGATCTCCGTTAAACAGAGGTATCATTTCTGATAAATGGCTAAGTGATGTTAGTGCGTTCTGCTGTGGTCGTGCGATCGGCCACGCATTCGAGAAGGGAGAGCGGGCCGAATTTTATACGTTATATCGCCGGGTGGAGTCATGCTCTCTCTCTTCGTCATTGCTTTCCTGGGATTAGGGGTGCAGTGACGCTGTCGGTCTTAAGTGTATATCGTCGTGTAGTATGAAAAAAAGAAATTACGGACTTTACAAGCTCGAATTTTTTATCGTATAGTAAGATCAAATTAAACACATTATTGTTTTCACCCTTAAAATTATTGATTGTCGTTTCATTTAGTTAGTTGCTACCGTAGTAATGATCACAGGATTTTTATAACTAATATTACTGTCAATTGTAACGTTTACTTTAAACTCAATACATCTGAAATTATTTGAACCTTGTAATAATTATAGGAGTCACGGTTCTATTATTTTTAACGGTTTACGATTGTTAAATATTGAAACTATAATATTGTTAACTCCCTACATTTCTCTCTGCTAATTTTACGTGTGTGTGCAGACGAGCAGTAAGGAGACGGTGGCTTCTGGTTTTTACAGAGCTCTTTACCAGCAACACAACTGCCTTATTATAACTTCACAAATCAGCAGAACAGAAAATTTGTTTTGAACGATCTCAGGACAGTTGTCCACTGCCGTCAGTTTTCTGCATAATTCACTCAAAGTTTTATATTTAGCCTGATACATAAGTCGGATAAGTTCTCCAGGCCACAGGAACTCCAAAAAGTTTAACCGTGCAGCCACTCGTCGTTTTAAAGCTTTAACACCCAATTACGTCCAATTGACCTTTTTTAGCACCTAACAGGAAATTTACATGATCGGACGTCAGCCATTTGTAATTCTCATGGGTCTGTTTATGAAGCTTTAGACTTTATTTTCTGCCTTAAATGCAAGTATATATATTGTAGCCTAGATCCATTATTCTTGATCTACTGCCTTTATTATTATCTCACATAAGACTAGAACTTTAAATATTTTGACGAGAAACGAGAAGTACAAAAGATCTTCAACTCACGTCTTTTAGAAAAATTTGCAATCAAATTTTTCAATAGCCGTACTTTCTGCAAATTTTGTCAATATTTTTTGCCTTTCTCTTTACTTCATGCAGTGAGAGACCCTCGCCCAAAGTTGCTGTCTCTTTCCTTTATCTCTCAAAAATTAAGATCTACCCATCTAGTTTTAAATCAACGATTACACTTTTCCGTAATAATTTAGTCCTTACTACGCACGTTGCAATACACCAAATATTTGTTACAACTGACGACCTGCCTTTTCTAAAACTTTGCTTCGTCTAGGCCGAGTGGACGATACCCTATTTGCATGCAGCCTGACAAGGGAATTTCCATACAAATAAATTGATGCAGTGTTCGATTACATGCGAAGCTGTCATGCTTAGTGTCAAGTTCCACATGTTTTCCGGGAGGCCTGAATCACAAACAAAATCCTGACCTGTTATATACGATATTTCATTTGGACGTTCTTCCAAACTTTTAAGTGACTTTTCGATCGAGCTCTCCAAATTTCTCAAATTTCTGACTTATCATTTACTTTCACGCAGAACACTGTAAAGTTTATAGGACTAGTCTGTACTTCTAATTCTGCCATTATTATTATCTGTTAACATTTTCTATCTGTCTTTGATCATAAATCTATTTTGCTGCCTGACTTAATAAAATTAACCAGCCAATACAGTTTCTAACATACGACGGATATCCACTTCCTTTCGGCTATAGGATAATGAATGCAAATTTTTTTGCCGTCTAAGTAGACAAACAGGCCTATGTTGGCAAACTGACGTTGATTCAACAAATTTCTGACCAAGTTACAAGTATGGACTACTCCGTTTAACTCAACTTTATTATTGCAAATTTTTTAACAGCAGTCTTTTCACTTTCTCCATTTTTAAATCTCTGGATGAGTCAGAATTCATTTTTTTTTTTTTTTTTATTGTACTGACTTCGTCAAATAATCAGTCGCCCCTGAGTCAGCGATAAATTCAATCTTATCTGTGCAGTCAGACATAATATTATTTGCTCAGTTCACAGAGTTCGAGAAGAGAGTTTTGATGCACTTTACCAACATTAGACTTTCGTATCTGCCCTAAGTATTAGGAATTAGGGAAACCCTGACCACGGCCACGCCACCCCGATACCCTTGACTTTAACAACCCTGCCTCTAAAAACTCAAGTATTAGACTTTTTTCGCTTACTGCATCTGGGGCTGCTCCTTTTGTGCGCCAGGATATTGATCACGAACATGCCATAGGTGTAGCATTTCTTCAGTCCGGTGTCAGCCATCAGACAACTGTCCGCTACATGATCTCAGTCACCCAGTCATCACAATTAAAACAACGGATTTAGTCCAGAGAGCCGGACGCAGCCAATGCTGTCCTCGCAGTGTATCCCCCTGCGGCCTTAATCAAGCCTTTGGAATTACCATTTAACATGTACGACAGAAGATTTTCGTATGTTATTATCTTACCGTCTTTACTTTGCATCTTCCGCGCGAAGTCAGTAACTTGCGCACCCGGGACCATCCCTACGACGGCAGTAAAAGAATTTCTGTGTTTATCTTTCTTAGGAAATAGACTAAACGTACTGATGACCCCGTAATCCCTTTGTTAAATTTTATTTCATGCAACCTTTTTCTAATCGGGGCCGTTATAAGAGGTGTTACCACCCTTTCTAAGTCTTTCAGACTTTTTAATATCGCGACCTTATTTAATAAAGTATATTATACTTGAATTTTATCAAAATACTTTTAATTTCACGTTTCTAGTTGAACTATATTTTAAAATATTTGGGTCTTACGGTCTAGTTTATTATCGATTTGGTTCGAGACGTTTGTCGCGATAATCTCTAAACTGACTTTAATAATATTATTGGTATTTTTTTTGTCTAAAGAGTCCTTCTAGTAAGTTTTAAAACTCACCTAAGTTCTGCCAGATCTTGGAACAGAGAAAAGAGAAAAATCGGACTCTAGCTTAGTCTCGAGCTTACAAAGTTTCTCATTTAGCTGACACTGTCTTTGGTCGATAATTCTAAGTACATGATTAAAATTCTCCCTTTCTGTTTCTTCTTTCTGCCTTTCCCATGCTGCCTTTTTATTATCGTCCACTAGCCTTTTTAAGATTCTGCCAAAGTCTACTGTCACTACCTCAATCGCTGTTAATTTTTTTATCGGAAAGATAATAACTTCCTTTCTTTTCTGTCAATCACTAGTTTTTATTTCGTAATGGTTCGATCCTCTTTATCTTGGTATAAGAGGTCTACTTCCTACCGTGTGCAACGGAAAAGACGCATTGCTTCATGTTCTGACGTATTCCCATAGTCTACTTTTCGGCCTAAGATATTTACGTCAAAATTTTCATATCACATTTACCGTCATTGTTGACTTGGGAATTTATTTTTTGGACATTTCCAAAACTGACTTTTCCATGTCCTAAATTTTATTATGCCATTTTTCTGCTGTGCGCAATGCAGGACTGGAAACTGCTTCGTTTTTTGACTCATTTATGTCCTTCAATCTACTCAAACTGACATATTTTCCATCAAAATTTATGAGCATCATATATTTCAGACTTTCTCTCATCAATCGACTTTTTATTCAACCTGGGTTTAGAACGAGCAGATATCGAATCTTCGTCATCTTCCCTGATCGTGTTCACTGGCAACTCCAGTGTCCCTTCTTGATTTTCGAGGAATCTGAAGAGATAAAGTACATCACTCTGAGCCAGAAAAGTGTAAGGAAGATCCCGGTAGACTCTCGACATTGTGTCGAGTATCCACTCTGCTAAGGTACAGAGGTTCAATGAACAGACTTTCTTATAGAACTGTAAGAAAAAAATTTCATTTAAAACTTCTGCCTTCAATAACATAAGTCTCCCAGAACTTTAGCTTTGCTAAAAAAATTTAAGTGAATCTTTGAGCTCAATCTTTTAGCTTGTCTAGCTGCCATTCAACACAACCAAAAATCAACAACGCGTGCGCGACAGTGGGCACGACGAGAGGTGCAGGAGGAGGGAAAAACAATTTTCATCAATCAACTGTCGTTTGCGATTCTCTGGCAGGCTCTTTATGATACATCGATCATCTGCTTATCAGAAATTTGGAAAACAAAATGCACAAATTAATCTGACTTTAAATTTCAAGCTTTTAAATAGGATCTGCCTCCAATTTATCCATGGACTGCTCGGAGTCTTTATTCTACCTTTGAAACCCAAGCAAAACAGTGATACCCGCGCATAACAGCCAAAACTAGATGCATCCCGTATTTCTTGCACCTCCTTGAAAAAACAACGAAGGCACGAGAGGAGAAAGAGCCATTATGCTAGCCGTTTGTGAATTTTCAACGCGTAACATGGACACAACGCGATCGTATAAAGGAAAAACAAGGGAGATAAAGAGATAGAGAGTGAGTTAAACTCTCTCCAACTTGCCGCATGCTGTTCTCCTCTTTTCTCCTTTTAAGCGCTTAACTTTTCAACAACGCATCAAGTGTCCAGTCAACTTCAATTAAGCGGCCATTTTCATCGAAATCGATTTATTTACATTTTCATTCAATATACATCTGTCTTCTACTTTGCGGGATACCCAGAGTTTCCATTTTATAAGTAAAAGTTAAATAAAAGATTTATCTGCCGTTGTCTGCTTTTCAGCACGTCAATCTGTATTTCTCTGCCATAAACCTGTCAAACTGTCGTCAACACTGGACGATTAAACGACGCCCGCGCGCAACAGCCGAGACAACGAAAATCGCGAGGGAAGACAAAAGATATTTTCTTAAGTCTCCTATCTCTCTGAGTTAACTGACGCGCGAGAGAAACGAACACGCAATCGCACGAGAAAGAAAGAGAGAGAGAGAGAGAGTTCTCGCTTTAGCCTGCCACTTCCTGTTGCTCTCCCCCGAACCCGTGCCCGCCTGCAGCACTTCGGTACCACGTGTGGACGGGAATTCTCTGAAATTCTCGTAATACGCCAGAAAAATCCTCTGCACACTATTTACCATCATGGTGCTGACTCTGGGTTCCCTTATATAAAGAGAAGACTCACCACTGCCGTCATCCACCTGCTCCAAAGCCGTCCCTAACGTTTAAGTTGGTGCGGAGAGTGATGCCGATCCTCCAGGCACTGTTACCAGAGCTGTCGCTTACGCCGTCTCTGACGCTGGGCTACTTGGCACCTTCTTGTGCCGCTCTCCATTCGCTAAAGGTGGTGCCTCGAGATCTAGGACTCCTTCTCCCGTCGTGCAACACACACACACACACCACTCGCTATGAAACAAACGAGCGGATTACTCGAGGAATACGTGCAGTGGGAGCGTGCTGGGTCCTGCCTGTTAAATTTACGAGTGTGTGCAGGCAAACAATAAGGATACGGTAGAGACGGAGTCTTTGGGTTCCAAAAAAATACCTTCATTAGTAATGATGACTGTTAGAGAGGATAATGAAAAAGAAAAACCTGAAAATAACACCACTTAACATAATTACTTGAGAGATCATATAAAACGAGTTAGTTTAGCACTATACTGGCAAAATTCTAATTAACCCTGGCAAACCGATCTATTATAAAATTTGAAAAATGTCTAAGAGTTCTTTGACCAACCTGCTGCGTCTCAATCACGTGTACACTCAAACCTCGGTCATATGCCTTCGATGTTGATGCGTGACGAGTAGTATGCGCCGTAAAGCCCTTATAAACTCTGGACTCTTGAAGCACTATTTTGATCCAGCGACTGACCGAATCCTTGGAAGCTGCTTTATAAGGCAGCTGAAATGAAATCAGCAATTGACCGGCTGACTCCCTGTATTCAGCGGTCCTTTCCAAGTACATTTTGAATGTGCAAAATATACATAGATCCCTATCTTAAAAAGGAGAAAAGGACGCAAACGGCTGGTAAGCCCCTGGTCTGGACGTTTTTGTCAAACCTGGAACTCTGATCTTCACTCCATCCTTGAAGAATCTTATGTTCTCAATCTTAATAAGGGTAAGAGCCTGAACCCTGAAGGCAGACCCTAAGGTGAGCAACACAGTAAGTTTCAATGTTAGAATACGCAACGACATATCTTTTGCAGGATGCTATTACATATCCAGCCACCAGGATAAGGCTCTTTGCGAATAGGTGCTTCAATTTCCTGCAAGGAGAACGTAAAAATTAAGTAAAAGGTTTCCACTGAATGAATCTGCCTCTTGAGAGACGTTGAAATTTAGGAAACCGAGGTTGTGCAGGCCAGAGTAAAACTACAAAAATTCTCTGATATTTCTCCTCTCTAACTTTTTTTAAGACCCTGGAAATCAATGGGAACGGCAAAAATACATACCAAGCTTTACAGGCTCATGGTATCGTGAATGCATTGATCGCCCAAGCCTCTAGGTCTCTTTCCAATAAACGATATTTTTGGCATTTGTGGTCAATTCTGCAGGCGAAAAGATCTATGGATAGAGTACCAAACCTATAGCAGATCTCCCTGGATGCGAAAGGTGCTGAATCCCACTTCGTATTGTTTATCCTCGAGCCTTTATCTGCTGGGTTGTCCTTAGAAGCCACGTATTCGGCAAACACCCAGCACCTTCTATTTAACAGCCACAGCCAAAGCTCTTTAGCCAAGATATAAAGTTCCTCGTGCTTAGTACCACCCATATTATTAATGTAAGCGAGAGCCGTAAGATTGTCTATCCTTAATAAAATTTAGTTGTCAAAAAGAGAATTTAAGAAGCATTTAGGGCCAGCCAAGCTGCCTTGATTTCTAATCAGTTATTATACTTAGCTCTTTCCCCCACAGACTAAAAACCATGGGCCTTGCGATGGCCACAAGTAGCCTCCCAACCAAAAGATGAAGCACTAAAGAAATAACCAAATTAAAGTTAAAATCTCTTATTTTATTATCAGTTCTTAATCCCTAAACCAACCACCAACGAATTTGATCTAGAGCGTAAATCGAAAGAGCAACCTGGATCTCACGATTAAAACCGTGGGCAGATTGGACTTTCTGTTTAAGTCTCTCCAAGTTCTTATAAAAAAGCCGTCCGTAGACTTCTGCCAGGCAAGCTAAAACCAGTATTTCTACTAGTTTCACTAATTCTTCTAATGGAATTATTTTAGCTTCCATTGAACAACCCAAATTTTAGCCTAATTTAGGTTTCTTTTCCTTGGATAGGATAATATATAGTTATTAAGAGTATTATAAACTGTCAATTTTATTTTTCTATATTGCTTTTATCTTCATGGTCAAATATAAGATAACAGCACACTTTTGTGCAACACATATGGTAATTTAAATAATATATATATTTTACGACTAATTTACGTAATATTATGTTTCAGGCAGCCTAAGTGATTTTGATTGCATCTTTATATTTGGTGATCTTAATTTTAGAATAGATAAAACACGAAATGAAGTACTTAATTGGATTGAAAGATATCATTTTACAAAACAAGAAACTGTTTTGTTGAACCACGATCAATTACAATGGTTGCTTAACACCGGAGATAGTCTAAGGTATTTTAAAGAAGGTCCAATTACTTTTCCACCAACATACAAATACAATCAGAGAAGCCAACTATTCGATACAAGTGCGAAACAACGTATTCCAGCATACACCGACAGAATTATATATAAGAGCAATAAGCTACCCATCTTGACTCAAGGAAAAAAAAATTGCCTACAAAATGGAAAAATAACGTGTTTAAAGTATGACTCTGTTCGCAGTGTGTGCTCTTCTGACCATAAGCCTGTTTATGGAGTGTATTCCGTAACGTTCCGCTCTATATCTACCTTGTAAACTTTAATTAAACAGTTGTTTACATTAGCAGACATGAATTAATTATAACTATGCATTCTCGTTCGCCTCATAAAACATAATTACTTCTTAACCCATAATGTCTTCTGATTTTTATTTATTTCACAAATGAGTGTATTTCTCGTTTTACAAGATTTATAATAAGATTTCCTTTAAGAGGACGGACATGATATTATAAATTGTCCAAATACACTGTACTGTTTGACAGTCAGATACATGGATATTAGGGTGCCTGTTATTTACAAAATCTAATTTTTTGATGATCTACACTTTTCAAACTCCTTGTTGTATCCAAAAATAAAAATCCATTGCATAAAAACGAGAAAAATTTTAAAGTTCACACGTACCAACAGACACATTTTGTTTTTCCATTTAAATATCATAGGATTTTTAAATTTTAACCTTGTTTGATTTATTTGATCACTTTTGGTTTTTTTTCTGGGTTTTGAAAGCATACTATTGAATTACATATTAGTTGGACTTAATTAATGATTTTTTTCACCTCAAAATAAGCTAGTTAAAAAAAAATTAATATTTCGGATTTTTTGTTCTTCGAAGGCTCGAAGGCCGAGATCTAATTTTATTAAATTTTTTATTTGAAGCTGGAACAAGTCAACAATAAATAAAGTTCAAATGATTTGTACTTTATCTGTAAAGTCCAGAAGTAATAATTAAACTAGTAAAAAAAATTAAACAATGTTGGAATTTCAAAATTCTATGCAATTTAAATGGGAAAACAAAATGTGTCTGGTGGCACGTGTTTACTCTGAAAATTTTTGATTTGCAGGCCATAGATTTTTATTTTTGGATGCAACAAAGAGTTTAAAAAAGGTACATGATCAAAATATTAGGTTTGGTAAATAAAGGATACCCTAATGTATATGCTGGTGATGTTCAGATTTAAGAAAAGTCAGGTAATCCATATTGTTTCCATAGCGATGCTTATCTTGGTGGTTCTTTGAGCTTTTAAGACTAACCGCACTTCTGGTTATTACGTAAGTAGCAAAAGGGAGGGTCAGTAGTTGGGACGAAGCTTACGTTAAAAAATAGGAGTGCTAAGTGTTCTTTACTAATTGTTGGAAACAACAATTCTTTAGGCACATTGTACTATCCAATTTATATAGATATAATTAGATAAGAAACTATACAGGACACAATAAACTAAATAAATACGAGACAGCAACGTGAACATAATCTTGAAGTAAAACAAAAAAAAAAGTAAATTAGCCCGGATCTCACAAGGAGTACAATTAAAGGCTTCCTGGTAAAAAAAGAGAATTGTATTTGATGCACCATCAATTGACTGGTAATAACTTTAATGATTCGTCTACATTAGCTACAACTGCCTATTTGTCTTTAATATTGCTAATTTGTGTAAACCTTGAATGTCATTGTCGAATACTTTTAATATCTCATGTTTATTCTTGCTAAGTAATTATTATACCGATAGTTATTTCTGAAAAATTCTTCAAAATAGTATATTTTTTCCCACAGGGTGCAGGTGGTAATAAGGAATTTTCTATGAGTCTTAATATTAATAATAATTTTACTAACCTAATCAACAATGTCCGCTCTTTCTGGTTACAGGAAATGCGTTTGTGTTAAACTTCCTAGTACTTAAAGAATAATCAATACAAATTTCAAATTAGGCCTTACAAAACTAGTGTTATATATTTAAAGTCTAACAGTGACAAATTTTTCAGTATGATATGAATACTTTTAAGTTGGCATCAAACTAAATCTGTTATTTCTTTGAAAAATTGTGTTTTCAGGAATTTGAATTGCGTATACATTGCTCTAAAGTATGGCTTTAACTAAGAGCATACGATGTTTAAATTATTTCGTGCATTTAGCATAAAAGCGTATTGCGGCTTTGTTATCGTTTGAGTAAATATTTTTAAATTGACATCGCTATATCAGCTTTCTATGATGTTAATAGTTTCTTACTAAAATAAGCTTCTATTCACTATCAATTTTATAAATTTTTTATTACCATAACCGAAGATACATAAAATTTAGCAAGATATTTAAGTTTTAATGATGAAAGCTAATTGCTACTAGTTCTTATGATTGCTCTACAATTGCAGAACAACTAGTTAAACAATCTAACACAGCTATTCCAGTAGTTTTTTACGACTTTTTTATGTCTGCTGTTTTTGGGACAAACTTCCTTAATAGACTAGACTATGTGGATATAAAGAGTTCCTACAGGAAACTAATATAAAAATATTGTAGATCATATCAGAAAAGCAAAAAAAAGTTTGCTTACAAGAGGAAAAAGTAGGTGGAGGAGTCCACCGCTGATATGACTAGTAGCATGGACATGTCCTGTTGATGTATTTTTAATGGGCCGTAACACGTAGATGAATTCATCTCATTTAAATAACCATTAAACAACTTTTTCCCCGAACCAAAAATATCACGTGTATTAAGTTTTTTTTATACGGTGTCAATGCGTTTTTAAAGATTTTTTAACAAATCTTCTAATTTTTAATAAAATTTATCATAGTTTTATTTATTCACAAGTCTCTTAATGTAAGATTGCTCATAATTTATAACATACGAACCTCCTTTTTATGCTTCACTGAGAGTAACATAATCGTGTTATTTCATATATTCACTGCTTTACTTTGAATCTAAATACGTCATTTTGTCTTGTAAATCCGAAATATTATTTTTATTCAAAACTTTGTTATTACATATTTGCAAACAACTCTAAATTCGATCTATCAATGTATCGTTATGTACAATGCCAATATGGGTTTTAGAATTTAGAATTTAAAAAAAATTATAGTCCTAATTTATTGTTCAACTCATTTGTAAAATGGAAATCTCTTCCTTAATGTAAAACAGAGATCAAGTGAGGAGTCAAAGATGTATCAGTCAGGTTGTAGATCATCCTTTCGTAATATTTTTTCTTTCTTTTTGGGTACCATTGATCATATTTTTTATTTCTTTCCAAGTACTAGTGTATTATTGATTGTACTTAGTTTAATGGATAGGGCGATCATACTAGCCCACTCACTACATCACAGTCATTAACTTGATATCATTCGCCTTTCACTTTCTAAGAAAAACGATCCAGATCAATTTATATCTAAATATATAAGCATTAGCCTAAATAATCTAACCTTATTCAAAAATAACAGTGTAAACAGTAGTTAATCTACTGTCGACAAAAGATAATAGTTTTGCTCTTCATGAAAAATATAGAAAACAGTTTAAAGGAAATTGTAAAAAAAAACCACACGGCCATTATTTTTAAATCATCTAGTAAACAAAACATTATCAATTACTCAGGTCAAGATCACATAGACGAATTTGATAAATGCGACGTAGCTTACTGCATAAAATGAGATCAGTCAAACTGTGATTTGTTGTATGTGGGTCAGACTGGTAGAGCGATGAGCGTTAGAATAAATAAACAAAAAAATGTTTTAAAAAAATGTGAAAATTGTGTAGACAGTTATTGCTAAAATTGTATAAGTGAGAAGGAAAGTAACTCTGTTATGATCAAACATTTTTTAAGAATAGGCCATCATCTCTTTTTTGCCAAAGGAAGCATGAAAATTTCAGATAGAGAACGTAGTTATACTAAATGCTTAGTCTTCGAGATGATTTATAATAACTAATTGAAGACAGTAGACAAAAGAACTAATACTCTAAATAAAAACTTAGTATTTAATAAATACGTTAAGGAATACTTGAATTATTGCTTACCTCCCTTCTCACTTGTACGTCCATTAAACGTGCATTCTGAGTTTTATTGCTATTATAGTTATCATTTGCGACCATCTTTGCACATGTGCACTTGCACACGTCTCTGTAGTCCAGCAATCAAGTGAAGATGCACCCTGAGAGATACAGCAGTATAAACGTCCATGTACTTTTTTGTCGTTAATGAAATTGTTATTATGTTCACGATGTGAAACTGAGGATGAAAACCTAAGACTGATTTATATTTATAAAGCTACTAATTCACGTGAGTTATGTTTTGTATTTATTTAAGTTGTATATGTTAGGCTAGTATTTTCCACACTAATTAGTATCTGTCTGGGCGGTTATTTTTATTATGACGTACTTAGGATGCTAATCATCGCAAGTATAATTAAAGTGTATCCAAAGAAGGCTATGCAAAAAATAGCTGAAACGTTGTACAAGAAGAAATAACGATTGACAGAAAACCTACTAAAAGTATTATATCTAATAAATAATCATTATATCTTTTTAAGTATAAATTTCTGATACTTCCTTGTTCGCAGGTTATGCCAAAAAAGTTACTGCGATACCTTTAAAATATTTCGACAGCATCCTCCAATATTTTGCCTAAATTATACGTAAATTTTTAAAAAATATGACGTAATAGGATAATTAAATCATGAAATAATAATATTCCGCAAAAAAAATTAGTTCTAAATAAAATATTGAAAAAAACAAACTGTTGTCCTAGCATAATGCTCTCTTTTATACAAGAACACAGAAATCTCCTGTCGGAGCACCTGAAAGGAAAAGTATTTTCTTTATTTTAGTGGACGTACAAAAATAGTCCAAATAAAAAGAAAATATTAAAAATATTAATATCATATAATAAAGTGAACTTAAAGTTTATGGTTTTTTATCATTATTATAAAAACTACATGGTTTTTCGAAATTGAAACCACTTAAATAAAGTTGAATAGGTTTTTTTTTATTTTTGTGATACTTATAATTAAATATTACTTATCGAAACATATTTTCTATCTTATATTCATCATCATATTTAATGAGTATATAAACTACAATTATAAGAATAAATCCTAATAGGAAGATGACAGTTATTGATAGAAGAGCAAAGATTTGTAGATTAATCAAATGTATTTCTCAACTCGTTGAGCTTGAATTTCTTATCTGCAATCAAGAAATTTAGAAGTACAAAAAAGTTAATTCTGAACATGCTGATTGGCACTTAATAGTCTAGGCGCAAAAAAACTCTATACATACGAAATATTAAACACCAACAAAATTTGTACATGAATGACAGACACAAAATTATTCTGCACAAGTTTTGCAACACATGTTTTTTCTACTTAACTTTTTTTGTGTGCTAATACCAACACAAACTAGATTTACACTAAAGGCGTAATAAGTTTTACATAAGGAAATAATGGGATGCAGAATTTTATTGCATCCGACATTACAATAATTTGTAAACGTTAAGAATAGTTGTTAAGATAAATTTTTTGTCACAAAAATAATGCAAAATTTTTTCATGAAATGTTTGTTTAGTGCCAATTAATTGAATTAATAAAAGACATTATGAACTTTTTCTTCAGGTATAGCTTGCAATTAAATGTTGTACAAAAGTTTCTTTAAATTTCGCAGTAATTTAATATAACTATTAAAAGATGTAATATATTTTAGTATGACAGTAGACTTTTAGAACATTATTAGATTTAATTTACACATAAGATTAGATTTTTAATAATAGATAAATAAATCAAGACTGACAAGAAAATAGATAAGGGATGTTAAACTATAAGCATAAGTACAATATAGAGGAATTTGGTACAACAATAATAAACTTTCAAGTATAAAATTTAAATAGGAGACGATCATAATTGAAAAAACTAGAGTATATTTCCATTTTTTACAGGCTTATTTCTTTTTATAATGTTAAACAATGTTTTATTCATAATTTTGTATAATTTTTCAAGACATTTTAGATATTAAGTTGTGATAAGCATGGTGGAATATCCATGACCATAGTGGATCATTTAAGAATATACATTCAAAATGATTACTTCAGTAAGTGTGTAATAATTCCAGTAAACATAAAAATTTTGTATAATAATTCCCCGTATGATTATATTATAGATCTGATGTGTTATGTATACGAGAGCATGTAAGGAAAACTGTTAGTATTTGCAAGACATACAATTTTAATTCATACAGTGCAATATTTTTCAACTTTTTTTTTTAATTGTTTAAGTTTCCCTGTCGTCTACAATTTTTGGTTTGAATCTACACTTTCGTGTGGGAGAAAGGAGCGGGTAGGAAAGGTAAATCTGGTCACGTGACGTCACAGGGGCATAATACGCGAGTTTTTCAGTTAATATAGGGCAGCACATGACGTTAGGGTGTTTCCCAGCGGACACGGCACTCGAAATGAAGGAGATCAGACGGAGCAATAGGGTCCAAGGTCATTGGTTGAGAAACGCAGAGTCGATTGGGCCTTAGGGCTAGAAGATCATCTTTAAAAAGAGGTAGGCAAGCTGAGTACCCGTGCTGACGCTTGAAAGTCTAAAAAGTGAGTAAGATCCCCACATTTATTCGTCTTAGCTCAGGAATATACCTTACGAAATATAAGTAACGCCTATGGTTATTAAACGATTCATCTACAGGGATCCTTGACCTGGCTGAATAGATAGTTAGAGGAACTTGTTTTGTTTGATTTTGAAGAGTTATGCTTTTCCGTGGTCCGAACGTCAAGTTGAAAGTATTTCCGTGTGTCAAGTTTCATTGCCGGGAATTCAAACTGGAAAGTGAGGGTTGATACTGTTTGATGAGTTAAATCATTTTCCAATTTTTATTTGAATTTCGGGAATCAGAAATTGGCAATTTGATATTGAGATGTGCGTGGACTTATAAGTCCCGGTATAGAAAATATTGCAAGTGATGTCAAATTATGTTTCTTTTTCTGAATGAACATGGAACGTTGGATGTGGATGTGATTTTGGTATGAATAATTTCAACGAAAACTTTGTCAGTCGAGTCGTAGAAAATGTATTTTGGAGCGTCCGCCTAATCATGACGGTAGTCTATAAATATTAAGAAATTTTACAAATTTAGTTGAAAAATTATTAAAAGTATAACTTGTTCATGACAAATAATATCGTGGCTTTTGCTAACGACCAACTAAGCGTCGTGCTAGAGATCTACTTAAAGTGAATTGTTTATGACATCCTAGTGAGAAACGAACTTAATACAAAAAAAATCTTTTCGTTTGGTTTTCGGTAGTACGTTAAGAAAGTTCCTAGATCAAAATAATTTTGCTTGTCGTGCTACAAGCTTAGTATTAAAAAGTCAAGTACGATTGAGTCACCGAGAGTTGATGAATACCTCCGAAACGCTTGGTCGTTTGTTTTCATGTGACTGCTAGCTAGATCGATTGTAGAGTGTTGCGTGTGTGCGCTTCTTAAATCAGAGCGTTATACTGTTACTGTCACGTACCGTAAAACGTTTCGTTTTTGATGATAAAATGATGATTTTGGGTTTCTTTGATTGACTCTCGGTGATTTTTTTGCTTCTGTTCTATGTTTCACCATTAAATCTCTAATTTTAAGAATCATATTGATTTGTCGTATCTTTTCAATCCACTGTCCTCATTGACAACTTTACATTGATCTGTGACTCAAACCACAAAAATCACGTTGCTACATTTTACACGTCATCTTAAATTTACAAATCACGGAACGGTTTATGGACTGACTAATGCGACAATACCTCTGGTGGGACAGCGTAAGCGGGAGGTTGCGAATATTCGTTGTATAATATTATATATAAAACAGTATGACTAAGCGTTTTTCCCTATCCAACATCTGGGGCTACTGTGCTTACGACAGATTTTAGTTGACAGTGAATAAAAATTCGGACGTTATGCCAGAGAACGGGGGACACGTGTTCCGCGGTTAAGTGAAACCAAAGACCATGGTGAATCGCTACGAAGCGAGTCGATAGGGTTTTCACTCGGGTCTGACGCGAACGATCGAAACGAGACGATGCGTCATTTCAAAAGACTAAGTAATGAGCCCCGAGCTTACGAGCCTGTGGAGTTGGTGCGTGAGCTGAAGGGCACGATCAAACGTTTATCACAAGTTCATATTCATTCAGAATGCACTGTCGGATGTCAAGCAGAGGTGTTTACTTAAACATGAGATGAGTTAAATAAAATGCGCACCGACTATGGGTACCGTACGCGAACATTTGAACAGGCGAACGTGAGCTTACGATTGACTCTTGGTAACTTACGAACTACAACAGGAAATAACCTGGAGCTTTCGACCTTTAGCGCCGCTGTATCCTATCACCCAACTTGACTCATACAGGATTTAAAAAATTATATACAGGAAATAAGGATTGGTTGTAATAAGTTTTCGTACGTAATAGGGCAAGCGTGAAAAGCAACACCGAGGATTGTTGGATGTTTGTTGCTGAGAATGTTTAGGACTTAGAAACTTTTCGCGTAAAATTGTATGCAAAATATTGGAATTAAGACATGCATTTAAACACCAATGATACTTTTGTCGACTGTAAATGTTGAAACAAGACAAATATTTATATCGGTCTTACAGTCAAAGTAATAAATAAACATCAATACGATTTTTAATTTGACGTATGTGTGTGTGTAATTTTTAAAATTACACCCACACATGTATACGCGCTGCTCCATACCAAGCAAGTTCAACGCTTGT
>JAPYYV010002258.1:0-22662 GCA_030522625.1 Copidosoma aretas | reverse complement strand
TTTACCTCTTCCCTTGTAACGTTGAGGCTGTGCTCGTTGTTGTCTCGCTCCTCTGTCATCATTTTTATCAGCTCCTCCTTCAGCTTGGTTATTTGTGCCAAGGCTTCTTTTTGCACCTTTCGTATCTTCCTGTCCATTTCATCTTGCACTATTCTTATTTGCTCTTCTATTACACTTTTATAATCTTCCTTTTTACCTACTGTTATTCCACACTGTTCCAGTGTAGCGTTTTTTGTGGTGTTTTTGCTTCTTGTCTCCGGCATCTTACTTTTACGTGTCCTAGCTTTCTAACCTCAAATCTCACTGCCGTGTTTTTACCCGTTATATTAACTTTTCGAGACGCTCTTGCTACTTTCCTTAACTATAGACCTTCTTTACCTTCCTGTTATTCTTATTGTCTTAATTAAACTTACTGCCTACGCTCTATTCTGTAATTGCCTTAGTGGACTCGTGTCTCACACGTGTGCACCGTACGACTGCCACGACGCGACTCGTAAATATTGTATATAGTGTATATATTTTTTTTGAGGTCTTTACCTTACTTGACGATAGTTTTGCTTTACTTTTTTCGTCGTTTTTAACATAGACAAGTTACCAAAATGCAATTTAAGCTTTGTACCAATATTGAGAATTTTCATACAAACTCCACCTGTAAGGTCAAAGCTGAATCTTAAACAATTCATCATTTTGAGACTCGATTGAGTATCTTAGACTCATACTAGAAGTCATTTGTCGGTCGTCATGACAATTTAATTAAATTCGAAGATAAACCAGAGAATCATGATTATTTCACCTTAGATACTTACACAGACATTGAGACTGCTGATGGACAAGCTAGATCGCAAATTATGGCTAAAATCAAGGCCCTAAAACCCCAACCCTGACCCCCAGTGCGTCACCCTACTGGGAACCCAGCAGTAGACGTTCAAGCTGCACTGCCGGCGCTGCCGCTTCCAATATTTTCGGGCAAGCAGGAAGAGTGAAAAATGTTTGAACAGCGGTTTTCCTCGCTGGTCAAATACAAAGCTAATATTTCCAACGTCGCAAAACTGCAACATATGATGAAAGCACTACAAGGCTCGGCTGCGTTACGATTGAACGGTATTGAAATTACCGACGCGAATTTTCCAATTTCTTGGGATAAATTAATTCGTCGGTACGATAACGTGCGCATACGACTCTCTAACAGTATTAAAAATCTTATTCAGTTACCACCGGTAAAGGCCTGTAATGTAAGTGAATTAAACGATATAATAAATCGCGCTGAAGAAGCCGTGCGCGCACTAAAAGATTTGGGATGTCCTATTGATCAGACTAATTATTTCGTCGTCCATTATGTGATTCGCAAGCTCGATTTAAAAACACGAGAGTCATGGGAAATTTTGCAAGGATCTACAGACGGTTTTCCTACTTATTCCGACCTCCATCGTTTTATTAAACGTCGTGTCCACACACTAGAGAAAATGTGTATGAAGTCCCAAACGTTAGGACCCAACGAAAAACCAAAATTTTTTATTTTGCTTTCAACTAGCAAAAAAAGCTTAAAAATACTTTTTTAATACAATACTATAATAATTAGCCTAAATAATAACTCCTAAGACCTGCAGAAACCTTTTTGAAGAAAAATTCAACAAAGCGTTAGAATCGAGTCACTAACGCACAAGACATATGCTCAAAAGAAGGAAAAACCAGTTATTAGGAAAAAATCACGATATAAACCCAATCCAACGTAGGCACCAAGTAAAAAAAGTGTAAAATAAATGATAAGACCCAAGACCTAACCAAAAAAGTAGAGCTAACAGCGCAGACTTGCGAATTTGATACACAATATCACGATAAATCGACGGTTTTTTGTAAGTTAGGAAACTATGCCCGAGAAATTACGCCAGTAAACAAATTGTAATCAGTGTGTATATGTACAATACACAACTGTATACAGTATAAGCGCTCGGAAACACAACCTCTAATTTTTATAGCAATTTTCTAACTCTAGAAGCTATAAATTAATAGTTTTTCGTAAGTATGGACACTGCGCCCAAAAAAATTCTCCGATATAAATATTTTAATACGTATGTATATATAAGACACACCACTGTGTGCACTATGAGCATTCGGAAACATAACCTCTGATTTTTATTGCCGTTTTCGTGCTGTAAAAGCTAAATATTAATAGTCTTTAGTATGTTTAAGCACTGCGCCCATTAAATATTTCCGAATTAAATAGTTCAATAAATGTGTGTATGCAGACAAACCCCTGTGTGCACTATGAGCACTCAAAAACATAACCTCTAAATTTAACACCCGTTTTCGAGCTGTAAAAGCAGAAATTGATTTTTTTGTATGTCTGGGCACTGCGCCCATCAAAATTATCCAAATTAAGTATTTTATCATATGTGTATATGCAAGACACATTACTGTGTGCAGTATAAGCGCTCGAAAACATAACCTTTAATTTTTATAGCGGTTTTCGTGCTGTAGAAGCAAAAAATTATTAGTTTTTTGTTAGTTCGGGCACTGCGCCCAGAAAAATTATCTAAAGTAATATTTTAATATCTGTGTATATAACGGACACACCGCTGTCTGCACTATAAGCACTAGGAAACATAATCTCTAATTTTCATAGCCATTTTCGAGTTGTAAAAACAAAAAAATTATAGTTTTTTGTATGTTTAGGCACTGCGCTTATGGATAGTTTTAAATTTAATAGTTTAACATATGTTTATATGCGAGACACATCACTGTGTGCAGTATAAGCGCTCGGAAACATATCCTCTAGTTTTTATATCCGTTTTCGTGCTGTGAGAGCAAATAATTGATAGTTTTATGTACGTTTGGGCACTGCGCACATGGAAATTTTCCGATAAAATATTCAATTCAGAAAATTCTCATGGGCGCAGTGCTTACAAAAAACTATAAATTTTTTGCATTTACAGAACGAAAATGGCTATAAAAATTAGAGGTTATGTTTCCGAGAGCACATACTGCAGGCAGTGGTGTGTCTTACATATACACATATATCAAAATATTTAATTCGGAAAATCTCCAAGGGCGCAGTGCGCATCTTTACAAAAAACTGTTAAAATTTAGCTATTAGAGTTGGAAAATGTCTATGAAAATTAGAGGTTATGTTTCCAAGTGATCATACTGCACGCAGTTGTGTGTCTTTAATATATCCATGTATTGAAATATTTATATCAGAGAACATTTATGGGCGCAGAGCCCAAACATACAAAAAACTGTTAATTTTTTGGTATTACAGCATGAAAATGGCTATAAAAATAAGAGGTTATGTTTTGAAGTGCTTATACTGCACGCAGTAGTGTGTCTTACATATATTTATGTATTGAAATATTTAATTCGGAAAATTATTATAGGCGCAGTGCTTGAACTTACAGAAAACTATCAATTTTCTGCTTTTACATCACGAAAACACCAATGAAAATTAGAGGTTATGTTTCCGAGAGCTCATACTGCACGCGGTGAGGTGTCTTACATATACACATATATTAAAATATTCAATTCGGAAAATTTTCATGGGCGCAGTGCCCAAACTTACAAAAAACTATCAATTTTTCGCTTTTACAGTACAAAAACGGCTATAAACATTGGAGGTTATGTTTCCGAGTGCTCTTAGTGAACACAGCGGTGTGTCTTGCATATACACAGATATTTAAATAATTAATTCAGAAAATTTTCATGGGCGCAGTGCTCATACTTACAAAAAACTGTTAATATTTAGCTTCCTGAGTTAAATAATGTCTATAAAAATTAGAGGTTATGTAACCGAGTGCTCATAGTGCACACAGTGGTGTATCTAGCATATGCACATATGTTAAATTATTTAATTAGGAAAATTTTTATGGGCGCAGAGCACAAACATACAAGAAACTGTTAATTTTTTGCTTTTACAGCACGAAAATAGCTATAAAAATTCAAATGTTATATTTCCAAGTGCTCATAGTGCACAAAGTGGTTTGTTTTACATATATACAGATAATAGAATATTTGAACAGAAAATTTACAGTGTCGCAGTGCTCAAACATACAAAAAACTAATAATCTTTTGCTTTAACAGCACGAAAACGGCTATAAAAATTAGAGGTCATGTTTCCGAGTGCTTATACTGTACGCAGTGGTGTGTCTTACATATAGACATATATTAAAATATTTACATATACACAGATAATAGAATATTTGAGCAGAAAATTTTTATTGTCGCAGCGCTTAACCATACAAAAAACTGATAATTTTTTGCTTTAACAGCACGAAAACCGCTATAAAAATTTACATGTTATGTTTCCGAAGGCTCATAGTGCACACAGTTGTGTGTCTCACATAAACGCAGATAATAAAATATTTAAACAGAAAATTTTTATTGTCGCAGTGCTCAGATATACAAAGAACTAATAATTTTTTGCTTTTACAGCACGGAAATGGCTATAAAAATTAGAGGTTATGTTTTCAAGTGCTTATACTGCACACATTTGTTTGTCTTACATATTTACATACATTGAAATATTTTATCCGGAAAGTGTTTATTGGCGCAGTGCCCAAACATACAAAAAACTGTTAATTTTTTGCTTTTACAACACAAAAATGGCTATAAAAATTAGAGGTTATGTTTCTGAGTGCTTATATTAAACACAGTGGTGTGTCTTCCATATACACATAGATTGAAATATTCGATTCGGAAAATTATTATGGGTGCAGTGCTTGAACTTACAAAAAACTATTAATTTTTTGCTTTTACAGCACAAAGACGGCTATAAAAATTAGAGGTTATGTTTCTGAGTGCTTATACTACACACAATGGTAGGTTTTACATACATACACGTATTAAAATATTCATATCGGAGAATTTTTATGGGCGCAGTGCCCATACTTACAAAAAACTGTTAATTTTTATCTTTTAGAGTTAGAAAATGGCTATAAAAATTAGAGATTGTGTTTCTGAGCGCTTATACTGTATACAGTTGTGTATTGTACATATACGCACTTATTACAATTTGTTTACCGGTGTAATTTCTAGGGCATAGTTTCTGAACTTACAAAAAACCGTTGATTTTTCTTGATATTGTGTATCAAATTCGCAAGTCAGCGCTGTTAGCTCTACTTTTTAGGTTAGGTCTTGGATTTTTTCATTTGTTTTACACTTCTTTTACTTGGTGCCTACGTTGGATGGGGTATACATCGTGATTTTTCGCTAAAACTGGTTTTCCTTTTTTTGAGCATATGTCTTGTGCGTTGGTGATTTGATTTTGACGCTTTATTGAATTTTTCTTTAAAAAGGGTTTGTCAGCTCTTAGGACTTATTATTTAGGCCAATTATTATAGTACTATATGAAAAAAGTCTTTTTCAAGCGTTTTTTACTATTTGGAAGCAAAAAAAAATTTTCGGATTCTCGTTGGGTTCCAACGTTTGAAACTTTATACACATCTAGAGCAAGCCCATACTAGTATAGATACATCTAGTTCGCGTTCTTAACAGGTAACGTCTCAGATGCCGCAAAATTAAGGTAAACGCGTGTCTGCTCATGCAGCTTAATCCGAAATTCAATCAGAAAAATCCAAAAGCTGTTCTTTGTGTAAGGTGGATCATAAATTAAATCATTGCATGAAATTTTAAGCTATGTCGCAAGCCCAACGTCTCGAAAAAGGAAAAACTTTGCCTTTATCGCTTGAATTATTTGCATTTTAGTGATAGTTGCTGTACGAATAGTCGATGCTTTCACTGTCAGGGAAAGCATCAATCAAAATTTCATTTCGATGCAAATTTTGGAAGACTGCAGCAGGGCAGTCTAACTAATTGGCGATCATCAGACTTAGCTGGTTCGAATAAAACAAAAGATTAAAACCCTCAGAAGTTGGAAGCTGTGAGTGCTCACAGCGCTTCTGTAGGTCATGCGGTCTTACTAGCGACTGCGCGTATCTTGATCAGAGGCCTCAATGGAAATCTCATGACTTTCCGTCCACTCCATCCAGCCGCAGAACGCTCATTTATCGCCTAACATGTAGTATCTGAGCTTAGCCTTCATAGTAAACATGTTGATATTAAAATAATCGGTGTAGGCGCAGAGACATCTCCAAGGGCTCATCAAGAGGTTGTGCTTCAGTTGGCTTCTAGACGTTTGGAGAAATTTTATTTGGAACTTACTCGGTTATTACCCAGTAAGAGAATTTTTCTATCCAAATGGCCTCATCTCGAAAGTTTTGATCTTGCAGATCCTGAATTTGCAGAGCCTGATAAGGTCGACTGCTTTCTCAATGCTGATACTTATTCTTCAGTAATCCTTGATGGTCTAGTCCGAGGGCCTGACAATACACCAATAGCTTAAAATTTAGTATTCGGCTGGCTTTCGACTGGTCCAGCGTCAAGAAAAAATGTTTGTTCCATCGTGACTCAAATACGCGCCTTTCACACTATACAGAACAATCACTTTCTGAAAATCTTCCATGGTCTTGGAAAGTTGAAGAGTTACCTCGTAAATCACTGCTAACCGAGGAAGAGTGGTACTGTGAAGAGTAATTCGCTCAAATTTACACACACTCTTCAGAAGGTCGTTTGATAGTCAGATTATCTCTTCGTAGTATGCCTGACTTCTTAAGTACTCGAGATATAGCTGCTTCATGCTTATTGCGCTCAGAAAAACGTTTGTCAAAAAATCATGAACTTGCACAGTCGTATTGCACTTTTATGCAGGACTATATCGACTTGCTGCACATGGAGCTCATTTCTCCCGAAGAGGTAGACCGAGCAAGTTATTATATGCCGCATTACGCTGTCATTTGACCTGAGAACCCAAGGAAATAACATGTTGTATTCAATGCGTCGCAACGGGATTCGCAAGGCATTTTACTGAATGATGTGCTGCTGCCGGGGCCTTAACTGCAGGCTGACATACTCTGAGTACTGACTCAGTGGCGATTTTCTAAATTTGTTTGTACCACAGATGTTGTTAAAATGTTCAGAGAGCTCTTGGTACATCGAGAAGATGCAGACTGGCAGCCTGTACTGTGGTGCTTAACAACTGATCGGCCTATACGCGACTACAAATGTCTCACGGTCACCAACGGTACGTCTGCATGTCCATACTTGGCCCTGAAGGTGATGCAGAAGCTTGCAGAGGTTAATACCAAGTCCCATCCTCGCGCAGCTGAAATACTGCAACAATAGCTTTACGTCGACGATTTCTTCGCCGGAGCTGACACCGTTGAGGCTGCGCTGGAACGTCATGATCAGCTTATACAGGTCTTAGCCTCAGCAGACATGATGTTAGCCAAATGGGCAACCAACGACACTCAACTCCTGCAGGGATTGTCATTAGTTTCAGTGAACGAGGTTGAGTTAAAACTTGACGAGGTAATATCCACTTTAGGCCTCAAATGGCTACCTAATAGTGACTCTTTCATGTTTAACGTGAAGAAATCAAGTTTGAACGGTGAATTCACCAAACGATTAATTTTGTCCGAGATCGCTCGTATTTTCGATCCTCTTGGATGGTTAGCTCCGACAATGATAACCGCCAAAATAATTTTACAGGATCTCTGGCTCAACGATCTGGACTGGGACACAGCAGTGCCCGAAGCACTGAGCCAACGCTGGACACTTTTTCGAGATGAGTTGAATAACGATTCGCTCGTTCGTATACCTCGCTGGCTAGAAGGAAAGTAGAAGTATGTATGGCATTTACATGGATTCGCTGACGCTTCAAAGCAAGCGTACGCTGCAGCGATCTATGCTCGAACTGTGTGAGTGCACCCTTTTGGTTCGACTGGTCTAGCATCTGCTGGAAAATTCGGCAATAAAGCCAACCAGCGTCAACTGCTGGACCGATTCCAAAATTTGCTGGAGTGACTAAAAAGCCATCCATCTCGTTGGCCAACGTTTGTAGCTAACAGAACCAGCGAGATTCTGACCGAGCTTCACACAGCGACGTGGCGTCATGTTAGATCAGCTGACAACCCAGCACGTGGGGCGACGCGTGGGTTCACGCCAGCTTTCCTGGCGAAGCACGAGTTGTGGTGGCAGGGACCCAGCTGGCTAATACAAGATGAGTCTACTTGGCCGTCGCTATCGCCGTCGGAGCCAATGGATCCAGACCAGCTTCAAGCCTTTGCCACTCAAGGCCGAATCGAAAAGCGAGAGAAGACCTTACAACCCGAATGTTTGTCCACGTTGCAGAGGTTCTCAGATTTTTCGAAGATCATCAGGATTCTGTGCTACGTATGCCACTGGCGCATACGTGCTACACGCCAAAACCTTGATCGTTGTAAAATTTCACTACTCGGAACAGAGCATAGAATAGCCAACATTTATCTTTGCAGAGCCATTCAAGCACACCACTTCGCTGCCAAGAAACTGTGTCCAATAGCTGGCAAGCTTGTTGCCAAACGCAACCCTTTACGTCGACTCAGCCCTTTCCTTGATGAACAAGGCCTAATTGGAGTCGGAGGACGACTAGATCGTTCTTACTTGGTTTACAACGCTAGACACCCCATCATGTTACCAGGCGGCTGTCAGTTTATAAGACGTCTCGTGGAAGAGACGCATAAACTGACCAAGCACGGAGAAGTGCAATTGATGCTGGCGCACCTCCGTCGGTCGCTGTGGATCACCAGAGATCAGAGAGTAGTCGCTGAAGTATATCATCGTTGTGTCGTTTGTATACGGCATGCTGCCAGAAGCTCTGGACAACAAATGGGCGAACTTTCTGCTGAACGCAGAACTCCGGCACGGCCATTCTCACACACAGGCGTTGATTACGCTGGACCAATCCCGATCGTATTCTCAAAAGGTCGTGGAGCAAAGTCAACAAAAGGATATACCGCCATTTTTATTTGCATGGTTACACGTGCTGTACATATTGAGGTAGTGTCTGATCCAACTACTGATTCGTTTTTTGCAGACTACTCTCGTTTCAGTGCACAATGTGGAATGTGCGCGACTTTGTACTCGGACAACGCCACCAACATCAGAAGAGCCTCGTCCGAACTGAAACGGATGTTCAGTAGTTCGTCGCAGTTCTCAAGCACCTTCACTGAGAAAGTAGCGAGTCAAGGTACGAATTGGTCCTTCATCTCACCACGCGCCCCCCATCATGGCGGTCTCTGGGAGGCTGCCGTGCGTAGCGCCAAGCACCATCGCATTCGCACGATCGGAGAATCTAAGCTGACGTTTGAAGGGCTGACGAGGCTCTGCGCCAAAATCTAAACGTGCCTCAACTCAAGGCCATTGTGTCCTTTGAGTAACGAGATCACTGGAGATCTTGCACTTACTCCGGCACACTTTTTCGTCGGCTCCGCGCTACTGTCACACCCCGAGCCATACGATTAAACGCTGCGGCCCTCGCGACTGACAAGTAGCTGGAAGTTGCTTACTGACCTTCGCAATTCCTTTTGGGCCCACTGGCGAAAGGAGGTGATTCATCAACACCTGAGGCGCAACAAGTGGTTGAAGCCTTAACCAAATTTAGCCCAGGGTGATGTCGTCTTGGTAAAGGACGAGCTAACTCCCCCTACCAAGTGGCCGCTGGGATTAGTCACTGCTACTTATCCCGGAGATGATAGACTAGTACACTGAAAAACATTCGATATAGCGGCTGTCCCCGCACGTATCCACACTGTACCGAACTACAGTGTATCTATTGTCCCCTCATGCGGTATATCAGGTATACCGAATCGGGCTACGTGAGTTCCACAGCGGCACAGTCGTTATACCTATCGTGCGGCTCAATGTATACACCATAGGTTCCGGTACAGTAGGTATACGGGTTCGGTATAGTGCGTATACGGCAGGGGACATCTGCTTTTCCGACTGGTATAGCTGACGCGCCGGACATGCGGAGTAGGCACTGTACCACTTATGGTATAGCGACTGCACCGAATGTTTTTCAGTGTACGAGTAGTTACCATTGAAACGGCGAATTTATCGTTTGTTCGACCGGTCGTCAAGGTTATCAAGTTGCTCAGTGAACCAGAGCTTGATGAGTGCATAAATACGAAGTTCAATCAGTACTTTGGATTTCCTTATTTGTTATTCAATTATTTAATGTTGTCGGTTATTCGAGTCATGTAACTAATACTAATTTAAGCGCGACTTAGTGTCCGCAAGTAGGTCAGATAATCTTGATATCTTGAAAAAAAAAAAAAAAAAAATTTTTTTCATGAATTAAAATAAATTTATTATGCCGTTGTTTTAATTTTTCTTTAAATTTTGTAATACTACTTGCATCAAAGAGGTCTAGGGTCAGTTTTCTACCTGTTATCAGGCTATCCTGTCTCGTTTTGATTTTTTTGAGTAACTTTGACGGCGCGGCGTTCCGTCAAGGTGAGCGAAAATGTTCGCGTTAAAATTGCTTGTAGTAATTTGGACAGAGGTACGCGACTCTTGCAATCGAGGTGAGAGTGTATTTGTGCTTCGTGGTGTCTGGAAGGGGCCCACACAGATACACGTGTAGAGTTAACCTGGTATATTGTAGTACCCTTGTCTGCTGTGTGCACACAAACGCTCTTGTATGGCCACGTGTGTGGCCCCCGCTCCCGATGCTTCTCTCGAACGAGGTCTTGAGTTTTTCTCAAGCGCTTGTCCCTGCCTACTCCTCGGTTAGCAGCTGGCCGGCGAAGTTACTCGCACGGTTTAACTCTTCCAGAGTCAGAAAACTGCCAGTCCTTTTGCGGCTTCGTTCGACTCGGCTCATCGCAGCCATCTTACTTCGCATTGTCCGAGCTCGCCAGCGTCTGTCCGGGCCTCAAAAGTCTTAAGTATCGATTCAATTTTCTTTTTATTTAAAATTCATGCTCGTACATTTAATCGAGTTAGTTTTATAAGTATTCACAGTTGTATAAGAAAATTCTCTCATTGGAATTAAGTTAAAGTTAGTTTGATTCTTCTCGTCTATTGAATTGTTCTCGTGTCGCGGCGCTTTCCTCGCACTAGTTACGAAGATCCATTGTACGACCTTTTTTTTAGTTCATTAAATTCTTTTATTACTTGGTACATTTCGGATGTTGCTTTATTTCAGTCATTCGTGACTCAGTGGTGAATTTTGTTATTATTTCCCAGAGCGTCGATTTACGACAAAGGGATAAAACTTTATTTTGCATACGTAGTTCGAGGCTCAATCTGCTCTCTAACCGAAGCACTTTGAGCGAGTCACAGCAAAAATTTACAACTTCATTCCAATAAATCAAAACCCACGCACCTTAAACCAAATCACCAAATTAACTCGCCCGATTACAATGTTTATTAATAAATAATTTATCCCCTGATTCAAAATAATTTCAAAGAAAAGCATAAATATGAATATTTAGCTCCTTCAACCGAATGACCCAATATACTTTAACCTAATATCCGAAGTGAAAACAAATAATCAAAGTCAAAACTATATAGTGTTTTCAATAATTGAGTTATTGGAAGAGAGGGGATATTATAATTATTTTATAAGTAATTATTGAATCGTGTATTTTTAGTCAGAAAAGAGTGTCAGAATTTAGAAAATAGTTATTTACTTATTTAAAAACCAACAAATTAATAAAATGAAAGAAATTATGATCAATACATAGAAAAG
Organism: Copidosoma aretas; assembly: GCA_030522625.1. Lineage (NCBI taxonomy): Eukaryota > Metazoa > Arthropoda > Insecta > Hymenoptera > Encyrtidae > Copidosoma > Copidosoma aretas. The sequence continues at coordinate 11,096 of JAPYYV010002258.1, read as the reverse complement.
CTAAAAATAAAACCTTTTTTTAAAGTTTCGAATAAGTTATTAAATTAATTGTTTGATAGTTTATCAATGTAAATCAACAAATATTCAAACAAATTTATAAATAAACAATAATTCAATATTTTATTTAAAAGTGAGTTACAAACTGAAAGATAGAAGGCAATCTATAGCTTACTAACAGAGGTAGCTCGTAGATAAGTCGACACGGTACACGGCTCCTATCCTTGAGATTGCGAGTTTAAATCCGGTGAAAGAAGATTTTTTTGTAGATATTGAAAATTTACTTACGTTACATATTTTTAAAGGGGTAAAAATTGTAAATCATTGATTTACTTCATTGCATAACGGTCATATTGAAGTATAAATTCAATTAAATTATTTTATACATGGAAAGATGCTACTAAATGGTTATCTTATATAATCCCAGAGTTACCATGAAAAATCTGGGGGTTGGCGTGCAGAAGGCGAAGTCTAGTGAGCTTCAAGGGAGTGAGCGGCAGAATGCGGGACAGTAGCTGATTGGTTGCCAAAATCCCATAAGATAAACACTGGGCGTCGTCTGTTTGTTTGTGGCAAAGCCTAGGTATAGATATATAAGCCCAACAGGTTTTGCAACAAATGGCGGCGGTTCTGCCGCTCACTCCCTTGAAGCTCACTAGCGAACTAGCGAAGCCCTACTAGTATACACACACACACACACACACACACACACACACACACACACACACACACACACACGCACACACACGCACACACACACACACACATATATATACATATATATATATATATATATCGTGCATTTCATGTCAAGCGGGCCACCAGAATATCTCAGGAACGGGTATTTTTTTTCACCAAACTTTGCACATATAATCTTTATTATGTGTACTTTTATCTCAAATTTCTATAGAATTCTTATCTTTTTTTTTCTAAAATGGCGGAACAAAATTTCTTGAAGAACTTGGTTATCTTTATATATTGTCCAGGTATATTGGCATTAAGTAACAAAAAACAATGATGAACTCGATTTTATAATTTTGTTGGATGTTTCTGACATTACTAGCAATCAACATTACGCTAAAATTCTATATTTAAAAATGGTGAATCCAAAATGGCGGCAAACATAATTAATTCTATTTTTTTATAATGTTCATTCTAACTTACTTTCTCTTAATCAGGATAAGAAATATATCATTTCTCTACATCTAACCGGGCTGAAATTTAACACACAGCCTTGGTTCTGAAGACAATTCATTAGGGTATTTTCAATATCATGGTGAACTCAATATGTCAGCCATAACAAAATAGCGGATCACTTTTTCCGTTACAACCCCCTCGACATGGGTATCGAATGAGCGGGTATGAGTAGAATACAATGCGATATGTAGCGTTATTCGGCATATGAGACGGCGGCCGACACAAAATGGCGGATCATCTTTTGTTTTGCAACCCTCTCCACATGGGTATAAAATAAAAGAGCATAATGGGTAGATTACGGTAATCTGTATAGGAATGTCAAAGGTCAAGTATGACGGCGCACAGTGGGCAAAATAGTACATTTCCTACCTAGGGCAGAAAATACGACCACCGCGCCTGAAGGGCGCGGGTTGTTGTATATTTATGCCCAAGGTGAGGACAACATTTTTTGTACCGAGGGCAGAAAGTGCAAATTTCTGCCCGTGGGCGCAGTCTCGGCCCGCTAATCACTTTCGGCCCTATAGCAGAAAGAAATTTTCGGCCCCCGGGGCCGAAAGTCATTAGGAGGGCTGAAAATGCGTCCCGAGGGCAGAAAGGCTCTGCCACATTTCTGCCAATTTTTTTGTACACTCCTGAGATAACACACTTAGGGCGTCACTGCCTCTTTTCCATAAAAGTAAAAACCATAACCTTAAAAAATCGGGAAACAGAAAAAACAAATTTAAAAAAATACATTTTTCTGAAAATCAATTTCTAGGGTTTTTTTTAGGTCTCTGGTCAAGAATTTATTGTTTGTTTATAAAAATTCAAAATGTCGGATGCGAAATGGCGGCTAAAAACCAAAAATTTTGCTTTATTTTGCTTTTTTCCGTATAAATTCATATACACGCGTTTTTTGCGTCTCTGATAATGAACTTATTTCTTGTATCTTAAAATTATAATGGTGGATACAAAATGGTGGCCAAAATCTACGTTTTTCTCCATAAATCACTTTATGAAAACTTGTAATTTTAAGTTTTGTACTACAAATTTCACGTTTGTTACCAAAAATTGAAAATTTTAGATGCAATATAAATTGATATGCGTTTTTTTCTGTCTCTGATTACAAATGTATCTCTTGTATTTAAGGTTTCAAAATGGCGGCTAAAAACCGAAAATTCTGCTTTCTTTGGCTTTTTTACGTATAAAGTAATACACAATTTTTTTATCTAAAAATGACTACATCATAAATATTCATGCTTTATAATGTTGTATGTGCACAAATATTTGAGAAAAAATATTTCAAGTTGAAAAAAAATATATTTACAAACATGACATACTTTGTTTACTTTCTGTAATCATTATACGTACCATAAAAAATGGACTAAAATATCTCTTTCAAAAATAATAAAATATTATTTTTCAATCTTCGAAAATAATAAAAATTACTTTTTCTTAATTATCAATTAGGCGCACAATTTTCTATAAATTTCCTGAGTTTCAGATCAATATTTGAGATAGAGGTAAGGTACAACTATTAATTGTGACTATTGGAAATTAGCTAAATGAGATTTCAGCTCTTTAACTTTGGAAATTAAATATACCTAATATGAACGACTTATATAGACAGTTACAAATAAAATAAGTTTTCCGTGTTTCACTTGAGTTGGAATGTCCTATACGTACAAAGACTGATGGGTTTTTCTACTGTACATGATTCGTATATCAACCACACGATATTTGAGTTGATACAATTCATGCGGTTTTTTATAAAAACTACTCTGTTTTTAAGAATCTTATAATATTCAAGAGCAATATTTATTTTTAAAAAAATCTGCTTGTCCTAACTTTTTTGGTATCACAAACATTCTATTTTAGACACTTCTGGAATTTAACAGTTCACTTTAATACTCTTATTTTTGCTAAAGAAATACTACGATATCCGAAAAAATTGGACAATAAAGGTAAATAAATTTCTAAAAATAATTGTTAACAAAAATTAATTCACAGAATTTTCCAAGGTCTATTATTCATGCTAGTTCGGAAATATAAAAAATATTATATACAAAATGGCAGCCGAAATATGAAATTTCGTTATTTTTTCATGAATATCAATACACAACTTTCTTTAGATATTGTACAATACGAAATTTACACTTTTCATAACAAATCATAATTTTAAGATTTGCAATGGCAAAAAAAACGATAATTCAGATAAATCTCTAAAAAAATGTATTCAAAAGAATATATTGAGGTCAAAACCATTCTAATCAATAACTGAAACTTGTCAGGGGCAGTAAAAAAGAGTAAATTTCAAAGTATTTAGCTAAAAAAATAAGCCACATTTTACTAATACCTTATAATATTTAACAATTTTTAAACGTAAAATTAGTCTTTATTTAAATTATGTATTCATCGATAAATACATAAGAAACTCTAAAAATAATACGATATTTCTTATATTTGTGGCTATAACACACATTGATGTAACGATATTTTAAATTAAAAAAGGGAAATTTCATGATAACCCTTGCATATTGAAAAATTGCAAACTTGACAAACAAACGATTTTTGTATTCGATTTAACAATCTAAGAGACTAAGATAAACACAAAAGAAACTCCAAAAATAATACGATATTTCTTATATTTGTGGCTATAGCACACATTGATGTAACGATACTTTAAATTAAGAAAACAAAAATTTTATGATAACCCTTGCATTTTGGGAAATTGCAAACTTGACAAACAAACGATTTTACATTTGATTGAACAATCTAAGAGACTAAGAGCATTAGTTGTTAGTTGATTTTCCTTTTTTTTCTCTTTTATTCTAAGTGTTGCGATTAGTGGATCTGTTGCAACCATATTATGATGTATAATACCAATATTGGTGGCTTTTTAGTTCATCATTCTACTGTTCTCAGCTCTAGCTTATCTTGTCGTTGCTTTCTTGAGGTTCTTCGGAATTATAGAAAATGGGTAAGTTGAAATGTTTAAATATTTCACCACCGTGTATAAGTATCTTACGTACACTTATTGCACATAAAAAAATTACTGAATGTAGAATTCTTATAGATTATCTTAGTGTAATTCTACCTGGAGAAAATCCTCCATAGTAGAAGTCAAACAAGATTTCGGTATAGAATTTCATCGTAAGATTTATCATGGATTTCAGATAAGCCATGGTATTCCAGCTATAAACGTTTACTTTTAGTTGAATCTTGGAATATACAAATGGCATTTTACATGGACAAAGTGATCATATTGCTAAATTTCAAATGAACTTTTGCATGAAATCCCCCTTTAAGAATCTACGTGGATTTCACGTGGACTTTGGTTTTGTATGGGAAGAAATTCGCTTAGAATAAACCCGTATATTTATAACTAGGAGTTCTATGCATACGAATTTATCGCGTTGCAAAAAAAATTACTGATTCAATGTATTATTATGTGACACAGATAATTTATCTGTAACTGTTATTTTAGAAAAAGCTGCGTATATGATGCTTTCATAATAATTTTGAAATAATTTGGAGTGTATTTCCATGTTACATATTGTAACTGTTCTTAATTAATAACAATATATTAATACATATATATTTTATGTATAAATATATATTATATACATGTGTGTGTATATATTTGTTTCTAGTAACTATGATAATTATTGTAAGTTTCAAAGAATTTTAGAACTATTGATCCCTCTACATAATATTCACATTATTTGTGTTTATCAAGATAAATTTTCAAAAATGAAGATTAGATAAGTATATAATATGAGTATTTCATTATGGGATTCGTTATATTAGTGACTACTAAAAAAACCTCTTTTAGAAAAGATCAAAAGTTATTTCAATTTTCTTTTTTTATACAACGCTTAATTTTATCGAAATTACATTTATTATATGATAAGCTATCCAAAATTTATGGATATTCAGATTTTTTTAATACAAAATTTGAGGTATTTTTTTCCTGGCTGCTATTTTGTATCTGACGTTTTGAAATTTTGTGACAAACATACAAGTTGTATTAAACAACTAAAAAAGAAAAACTGTTAATATAATAATATAATTATAATAATTTATGGAAAGAAACGTAGATTTTGGCTACTATTTTTTATTTGCCATTATATATTTTAAATACAAAAGACAAATTCGTAATCACAGACAAAAAAACGCGTGTGATTAATTTATACGGAAAAAAGCAAAAGAAAGGAACATTTTTGGTCTTTGGCCGCCATTTTGTGTCCGCCATTTTGAAAACTTAAATACAAGAGATACATTTTTAATCAGAGACAAGAAAATACGCGTTTCAATTTATATTGCATCTAAAATTTTTAGTAACAAACGTGAAATTTGTATTGCAAAACTTTGAATTAAAAGTTTTCATAAAGTAATTCATAGAGAAAAACGTAGCATTTGGCCACCATTTTGTATCCGCCATTTTGAGTTTTAAGATACAAGAAACAAGTTTGTAATCAGAGACGAAGAAAACGCATGTGGATTAATTTATACGGAAAAAAGGAAAATGAAGCAAAAATTTTGGTTTTTGGCCGCTATTTTGTATTCGCCATTTTGAATTTCTATAAACAAACAATTAATTCATGATCAGAGACCCGAGAAACCCCTAGAAATTGATTTTCGCAAAAATATTTGTTTTTTAATTTGTTTTTTCTGTGTTTCCCGATTTTTTGAGGTTATGGTTTTCACTTTTATGGAAAAGTGGCAAAGACACTAAAGTGTGTTATCTCAGGACTGTATAAACAAAAATGGCAGAGATACGTCAAAAATTGAGGTGTAGGCAAATTTTTGAACAAAAAAAGTCATTTTTCGCCCACTGTGCGGCGTACGAAAAATGGTAGGTTATCTTTTTCTTTATACCATAATGATTTCGACGTCGAATACAAGGGCATTGCAGTTAAAGTACAGTAAACTACATAATGTTTCTGATATAATGTTATCAGTAAAAGGTTAATACACCTATCCAAGCGCCCCCAGCTTGTACTTAGAGCCAGAAGTATGTTTTATTCAAAGAAATAATACTTTTTTGTTGTTGTGTAGTTTATCGAATAAACAATTGATTTATAAAATAATTTTTTGGACAAACATTTCAACTTAGTTGTAACATACTATTTTTAGCCACGAGTTATATGATCAAGCTACTGTTTAAAGGGTTTTAACAAGATAACGCAGCATTTTAATTTACCATTCGTTTTGCAAAATAATTTATCCTAACTACTCGTTTAGATTAATTGATGAATCATTAACTTTTCGAGTATAGTGAAGTTAGTCTAAAATTCTACTCGAAACAATTAACCTGGAGAAGTTATTTTATGTACTTGATTTAAGTTTTATGGTGAACAAATTAATTAATGAATAATTTTGTAATTTCACTACAGCTATTTAAGTCGATAAGAAAATGAAAATACATACATGACAATTATTCTTAGATAGGTTTTGGGTACGCTGAATTTTACTATGCAGTTAGTTTTCAAGTTGTTAAAATAATTTATTGAAATTAGGATTTACAAAATTATCTGTTGTTGCTATAAATATCAGAATCCAATTGTTTGGCGCAAATGACGTCATCAATAGTTACATATAGATTGTTATTTAAATAAATATTTTTTACATTCTAGATAATATTTTATAGCTTACTTTAATCTACTCATTGTGCTCTTCCATTTGATGCCCATGTCGAGAGGGTTGCGAAACAAAAGATCATCCGCCATTTTGTGTCGGCCGCCTTCTTATATATCGAGTAACGGTACATAACTCATTGTATTTTACTCATCATACCCGTTCATTTAATACTCATGTCAATTGGGTTGTAACGCAAAAGGTGATTCACTATTTTGTTATTGCTACCATATTGAATTCACCGAGATATTGAAAATACTGTATTGTATTGTCTTCAGAACCAAGGCTGTGTGCTGAATTTCAGCCTGGTTAGATGTTGAGAAAAGATATGTTTCTTATTCTGATTAACAGAAAGTAAGTTAGAATGAACGTTATAAAAAAAAAGAATAAATTATGTTCGCCGCCATTTTGGATCCACCATTCTTAAATATAGAATCTTAGCATAATGTTGATTAGTAGTAGTGTTAAAAACATTCAGCAAAATTATACATCCGAGTTTATCATTGTTTTTCACTTAATGACAATATACCTGGACAATATATGAAAAAAACCACGTATTTAAGAAATTTTGGTCAGCCATTTTGGAAAAAAAAAGAATTCTAAAAAAATTTAGTTGAAAGGAGATATGATAAAGATAATCTGTGCGAAGTTTGGTGAGAAAAAAATACCCGTTTCTGAGATATTTAAGTGGCCCGCTTGACATGGAATGCAATATATATATATATATATATATATATATATACATCTTCCCATATTATAAAGTGATTTGGTAGGGGCTTTCTACACCCCTTCTACCCCCCATAGCCACACCTAGACCCCCCTCCCCCCTTACCACTACCTCAAAATAAAGGAAAATTCACTGTATTTCTCTGTAAATTAACCTAACAACATTGGGGTCGAGCCCCGCCCCTCCCTCTTTACACTATACCCCCCAGCCTCCCACACACTTTTCTTTAATCCCCTCAGCCCCCCACACCCCCCTTAAAAATATGGAGAAATTCTCTTTATTTCTCCGATATTTTAGTTGGTCGGAATTTCTCGAATCTTCCCTCCCCCTAGCCCCCCTTTAGCCCCTCTCGCCGCCCAAAGATAGCCGAAATGACCCGAAAGAAACCAATAACTCAATAACTCCGTAAATCCTCCAATATTGTTGAAGACTGCCAACAACAACCAATTGCAGCCGAAGCCGCTTCTCCCGTTGCTTATTACCAGAGATCACTCGATAATGATCGAAGTCACCCGGAATAAGTCAATTACTTAATAACCCTGACAACCCTTTAACATTGTAGAACACTGCCGAGAACGACCGATTGCAGCCAAAAACGCTTCAACCGTTGTTTATTCCCATAAACCATCGAAAAAAAGAGTCAATAACCAAATAACCTTTATAACCCTCTAACGTTATCGAATATTATCGAACATTATCGAAAAGGATCTAATGCAGCCGAAGCTGCATCTCCACAGACCCTTGAGATTTTCTGTTTGGACCGCACGACTTATTTGGAAGATTGACAGATGCAATACGTAGATTGCATTTCGAACATTTACTTTTGATCCTAATAATACATCTAATATAAAGTTATATAATATTCGAATCTATATTTGGGCGCGTCCACCGAGATCGTACTACCTTGTGCGCGCGACGCAATTTTCGCCCGAGCACGCTGTGTTCAACTCGCTCGTACGGGCTGGGAAAAAGCTAAAAAACTAATTAAAAAATGCATATCGATAGATTTCGACCTGCTCTTTCCAATGGTGCTATTTGTTTTTTCCCAAATGTTTATTTTCGTGAAGAAAAATGTGTTGGAAGTTCATGACGTTTCTCCGAAAATAGCCACGGTTTTGAAGAATAAAATTTACACTAATCAAAAGAGCAGCACTCGGGCAACACCTCCACAAATTTTCAGAGTGGGAGAGCAAAAAATGCGTGAATGACAAGAAAATAAAGATGTTGGTACGGGGTCAGCCGCGTAGCGCATGCAGTTACCGCTCGCGCCGCTGTGTGGCACTTCGTAGTTATCAGTAAGTCTACCGTTTGTACTATAACTATATATTTTTCTGTCAAGCGTGGCTAAGCCAATGCCAACGTCTTTATTTGTTTGTCATTTACGCATTTTTTGCTCTCTCACTCTGAAAATTTGTGGAAGTGTTGTCGGAGTGCTGATATTTTGATTAGTGTAAATTTTATTTTTCAAAACCGTGGCGATTTTCAGAGAGACGTTATGAACTTATAAGTCATTTTTTACGACGAAAAAAGGTTTTTGAGCAAAAAGTAATAGCACTATTATAAAGAGCAGGTCAAAATCTATCGATATTCATCTTTCGATTTTTTTTTTAGATTTTTTCCAGCCCGTACAAGCGAGTTGAACACAGCGTGCTCGAGCGAAAATTGCGTCGTGCGCACGAGGTGGTCCGATCTCGGTGGACGCGCCCATTTACAGTGGTTTTTAACTTTGTTTTTTATTTTCTAAAATTTTAAATGTTTTGAAGATTGCCTAACCGCATTTCACTTTCTATAAAATCATAATATCTATTTACTACGCTTTAAATACTCTTTACACGAATAGAATGAAAGTTTAAAAAATAACTTCTAATGACTACTGTACAGATTATAAGGCATGTTTAATAAATTTTTCAACCTATCTTCAATTTCTATTGCCTGCCATGCCTTCCTCGCCCTGCCATAATCTCCGAGTCATTTACGCTCGCAGAAAAAAAAGGAAAGGGTTGCGGTTTTTCCTGTAATTAAAAATCGTTAATACCTCCTTTGGGACCCCTTCCCCTTTATAATCCATTTTCCCCCTTAACCCCCCCCGAACTTTTATTCCCCCCCCCCCCCCCCTCCCTCAGACCATCCACTATAACTGCTGAAAGAGTAAAAGAATAGGTAGTAGAGTGTATAATATTAAATGACAGTCAGACTGCCTTGAGAGCAAAAAAAAAACGAAGATCCATATTATTTACTAAATTAAATAGTTTAATTGAAAACAGACGGAAGGAAGGGGGCAATTAATTATATTCTGTGGTTGCAGACTTCAAAACACCATTTGATACCATCAATAGAGAAATGTTCTGTATAAAATTATTGCGCTATAAAATTAAATATTTAGTCAATGTATAAATAAAGTCTAGCATATTTATATTTTAATATATGAAGGTTTGTGATAATAGATCTGTGATAATCAATTACGTATTACATTCTATTACAAATACAATTAGTATGAATGTAAGGTAATATCGATTTTAAATAGTTGTGGTACAAGAAATGGAAACGTAGAAGGATGTAAAAATCTGTATCAGAAATGAAGAAAATAAATGAATAAAAAATAACCACTCCCAAATATAAAGAAAAAATTGCAAAATTGTATCTTATTCTGAACTCATATTCATAATTGATTGTGGACTCTTCGAAAATAACCAAGTAAAAGCTCTTATTTGTTTCTTTAATAAGCGTAATTATATAAATATTATGTACATATATCTATGAATATTAATCTTAAATGACAATTAGAGTCATTCATCAGTATTTAATAAGTAATAATTATTTGCAAAGTCCTTGAACTTATTTGATTTTTAACTAAATTTTTTCGATTTTGAAGCGATTTTTTATGTGATCGTTATGGTTATCTATGCTTTTACGCATACATGTATTAATAAATAAATTTTTGTACTGCATATTTAGACATAAGTATAAAAATATTCAAATGTGGGGGTTGGCACGCGGAACACTAGTATACGTAGTTTCCAAATAATACATATATATGTACACCCAAAGAACGTTAATCCTTTTCCCGCACTTGCCCTAAATGGCAACATAGCATATTGTCATCTCTTAATGAATAAGAGATGGCGATAGATCTGCGCGGCAACCGGACTTATGCCGTGTTAAAATAAGCCCAGCCAACACATTTGTCTAAGATTTCTGAAAGAAATCTTGTATGCATGTCTCTTTATGTCTAGAGTCAAGATAACTTTCGGAAGTGTTTTTTGATTTTCTTCCGGAAGACATCTTGACGCTGGACATTAAGAGATCTACAAGATTTCTTTCAGAAATTTCAGACAAATGTGTTTGCTAGGAGAGCACTGAGAGCGAAGCTCGCGCTGATTGGCTGACGGAGCCAAAGCCTGATTTAAGAAAAAAAGGGTGACTCTGCAAAGTGCATTTCGGTAATTAAAATAAATCTCAAACTGCATATACCTAATAGACTTCAGGCAGTTCAGCCTAACAACCCAGAGAGCAACAATCAATGGAATTAAAAATTATTTACTATTAAAACAATAAT